>JAVHNF010058024.1:10603-38607 GCA_034783455.1 Micropsitta finschii
TCTTAAAGTATCAGAGGAAGATAGCTTACTTGGTGATATCTGGAGAAATCAGGCACTGCATTAGGAAAATATTTTTGATCTTTTCAGGCAAGGCACAACGTACTGGTGGAAAAAGAACAGAATTGTATCTGACGGTAAATGTGTGGTTAAACTTCACATTCATTTAAGGAATAGTGTTCCTCAGATGAACAGTTCCTTACAGGCTGAAATGGGAAAACAGGCATTATGTAAAAGGAGCCATTCACTTTCTTCTTAAATAAAAATCTGTTCTAATCCCATATTTTAAATTGGAAAATATTACTGTAGCATGTTATTAATTGTGTTGCAGACTGTGGCTGAACACAGTCAGTAAGAAAGTATCCAAATTTTTACTATTACTATTTTTTTTTTGTTTTCTCTTACACCTACTGTTAAAAACAGTTATATAGAACCAGCCAGCCTGTCGAAGTGTTACTTGGCACTGGATGTGTTCAGGCCCTTTGCTTTTGTTTCTTGTTGTGAAATCAGAAGCCTGTGTTACCTCCAGAGCGTGCCTTCCTTCAAAGATCATCAGTGGGGTCAGTCTGAAAGCTTTAATATAACTCTAGGAACACTTACGAAACAAAGAGAAAATGGAAGACTAAATATCGAAAGGAATTTGAGTTTGAAGCTGCTGCTGGAAGAAAGACTTCATGGTTGAACTTCATACAGCTGAGACTTAATGCTTTTACATATTCAGTTATATACAGATACTGAAGCTTGAGTAGCCAGGCTCAGCAATTTTGTCAGTTACTTATCCTCTGGAGCTATGTCAATTTTCAGCTGTTTCAGATTTGTACCCATTATAGGTTGATTCTGCCCTCTTCCTTTGCAAGTGACCTGTTTTTATATCATCTGCCATGAAAAATCTGGGGGTAGAGTCGAAATCTATACTTGCTGCCTTTCACATTATGTTTTTCTGTTCTGTTTCCTTGTGCAAGCAGATGTTGCAGTGGTAAAGTAGCTGAGGGGTTTTTGCTAATTTTTGTCATTTTAGGCCATGAAGGCACCAGAACTGAAGGAGAAATTGGAAGAATCTGAAAAACTAATAAAAGAGCTGACAGTCACCTGGGAAGAAAAGCTAAGGAAGACAGAAGAAATTGCGCAGGTATTTCAGAAATTATGAGATTATGATTATGAGGAGGAAAGGCCAGATACTCATACCCCACAAGTCTGCTGAATTTCATGAGCTTTAGTGGACTGTGCTGTCTTCCCCACCAGCTATTTAAAATTCCTCTGGATTTTTGTCTTTTTTTTTTGGGTTGCTTGTTTGGATTTGGGGTTTGTGGGTTTTTCCTTTGTGTGTTTGGTGGTGTGGTTTTTTTGGGTTTTATTTGGTTTTTTTTGTTGTGAGGTTTTGGTGGGGTTTTTTGTTGAATTTTTATTTATTTTATTTTGTTTATTAGAATAAGTGTAGCTGTTTCATGATATCGTTGATAAAAACTAGTATTCGCTTTTAAAATGAAACATCAAAGTACGTTTGGGCAGCTCATTTATTTAGAAGACCACAGTGAGATGTTGGACATGTTTCCCTTGAAGTGACTAGGAAAATGAAGAATTACAAAAGGATCAGAATTTCGGGTGGTATTTGTTGCTTTTCCTTTTAGTGACTTCTTAACCAGAAAAAGAAAATGTTTATATGTATTCACTACAGATTGTTTATTATTATTGTACTTAAAATAAGACTTCCAGATTCTAGCATACTCTTGCATAATTTCCACCATCTACAGCTTGGAGAAAAGTATTGTTAGCTCCCCTTTCTAGTCCCAGTATTCCAGAAGCAACCTCTGGTGCAATCACTGTTTAAATAAAAAGAAAAGAAAAAAGAAATGGAAAAACAGGGGAGGGAACCAACCCCAACCAGGCAAACAAAAACCCCAGTGCCCAAACTGTAGCAAAGCAAAAGATGTGTGAGCAAGTAGATGCTTTAGCTGGATTAATAATAATACTGCAAATGAATAAACCAGAATTGGGGCATGCTATATTCTAAATGATCCATGACTGTGATTGAAGTGATTGTAACTAAGACTAGCTTTTAATTAACATAGAGTTTCAAAGTCGCATTGTGTTACTTATGAGTAGCCCTAATAAAATCAATAGGGCTGCTCAGGTAAGTTTCAATTTGGGGAAGCAGATGTTTGAGGATTAGATCTGACTATTTGTTGTTGGTGCATAAAAATAAATTCTATTCAACTTACGGGACTTGACCAATGTCTTAAGTTCTGTTTCTGCTACTGATGTTACGGCATGTGTGCTCAGCATGTGCACCTTTAGCTTTAGCTGGTCTGCTTTCATTTACTTGCTGTACTTGTCTCTATGTATTGCAGCAGGCAAGATTAACCTATTTTTGTGCTTGCAGGAGAGGCAAAGACAGTTAGAGAGCATGGGAATTTCCCTTGAGTCTTCTGGTATCAAGGTTGGGGATGACAAGTGTTACCTGGTGAATCTGAATGCAGACCCTGCACTTAATGAGCTTTTGGTTTACTACTTAAAGGTAAGAATGTGAACAGGATGTTTGCTCAGAATGAAATGACACCTGTTTCTTGTTTTGAATTTCTGGCTCAATTTGTTGCTTGGGGTGAATTTAGATTTTTAAGGCTAGTTATAGCAAAATAGGATGGGTTTCCCAGCTTTGTTGTTTTCCTAATTGATCTGATTGCCAACAATGGGAGAAGTACGCAACGTGTGTTGGTGTTGAAATAAATTCTAGCTTTTTCAGGAAATATGTGAGTAGAATTGCCTTTTGGGCTGAACTTTGAGAGCCTCATGTTAGATTCTTCCTTTTGTTAGTGAACTGAGGATTGCTTTAAATACTTAATGAGTTAATCATAAAGAGATGATGTTTAGTAATAATCAGTAAGAGTAAACATAGTCTTCCATGACAGAAAAGCTTAAGAGGGGAAAAAAGCACTGGTAAAAATTCACATAAATGTATTTTCCTAGTGCCACTAGATTTCATACCATTCTGTTTCATGTAGTTTCATGTCAAGAGTGAAATAGTATCAAATATAAACTTAGTAAGTTTGTAAGAAGACGTGAGCTCCCTGTGAGTAAGGTATGGAAGACTATCCTATCTATTTTTATAATTACTTTTCTGCCAAGATAGGGCTCCGTGTTTGAACAGTAACAAATCACAACTTCTCCAACAGCAGCAAAGTCCAGTATTTCAGTAGAATTTACAGTATGACTTGAAATTATGTAGAGATTAGTGTGTTTAGTTGAGTTGCTGTTAGCTATTTTCTGAAAAACAGCCAGCTCTGTGCACCTTATTTTACTATCCATGTTGTCTTCATATATGCCTGTATGATATGGCTGGTTTTCTTCAGTGTTTGCATTTATTGCTTGTATGCAAGCATAGTTTGATGATATTTTTAAATAGCAATTTGTATGGAAACTGCTTTAGTCTGCTTTATTTAAAACCATATGAAAATAAAGTACAGAGCAGAAGAACACTTTTCTGTGTGACCTTTACTGTCTTCAAATCTGCTTTTGGTACCCTTTCTGCTCTACAGAAGTGCTTAGCAAAAGAGAGCATGTAGATTGTGTAGTCTCGGTGCTTTAGCTAATATTTTCTTAGTTGTATAAACAGTGATAGTTTACTTGTCTCTTAGTAACAGCTTATTTTCTAGGATCACACAAGAGTTGGTGCAGATACCTCTCAGGATATACAGCTCTTTGGTATAGGAATCCAACCAGAACACTGTGAGATTGATGTTGCTTTAGATGGAGAAGTTACACTCACACCAAAAGAAAATGCAAGGTAAGGAAGATCATCAGCACTTTCCGGTGAAGTGTTTGCTTGTCTTCACCAGAAGATAACTTACATGCATTTTTATTTTACGTAGTCAGAAGCATCTTGTGTTCTGATCAATGAGTAGCTTCAGTATAGGTGACTTAGAAGCGAAACTGAGTAATAAAACCAAGATTTCCCCCCATGTGTACACACCCACCCATCACCTACTCTGTAGCATGACAGGCTATCAATCAGTGGTGTGGGTCAGAATAAACCATCACAAGAAAGTATCCGGTAGGAATGAGGGACCATTGCTTGTCTCTCTTGGGTGGCAATGAAATCACTGAGATGCTGCTGGCTATCCTGACCTGTGCAATGGGATAGTGAGCTGTGTCTTCATGGGAGAGGATAAATTGTGCCTTATGAGTAGTTTCTGTTATAAAGCTCAGCATTTTGTGAGAAGGAGATGTTTTAAGGATCTTAAGATCTTTATTTTCCTAATTTTTTAATTGCTGTTGTGCCTCATAAATACACAGTGTGAAGTCATGTTTCTCCTTTTGTTTCTGCTTCTGTATTTAGTGTTTTTTCACTTTGGGGGCACTGTGGCTTCTAGGGTGGAATTGTAAATGTATGTCACTTCATCTCCAATGGCATGTGATAAGCAGTATCTTTGTTCTAGTTAATAGTCATACTTCTTGTCTGAAATCTAAATATCTAAATAATGCATAGATTAGTCTTTGAATGAGAAACACAAGTTTGAGAGATGTCTTTTAAAAAATCTGATCTCTTTCATTCCACCTTCACTAAAATACCTCTTGGCATTTGCATTTTGTTTCTGCAGCCTACAGTACAAAATTCCAAACAGATGGCATTCAGACTTGTGGTGATAGAGTTACTGTACTGGAAATCAGTCATTTTGACTGGCAAGAACAAAGGCACATGTCAGTGGGAAAAAATGTATTTTGCTTTATTCATGCCTGATCTGCAATGCTTAAGTAGCTGTTCTTAAGATTCTGATGTCAACAAAAATAGTTACCAGGATTTCATTGTAAAAAAAAATTAAATAAAACTCTGGCTGTAAGACAAATGCTCACGTTTGTGCTGACTTCCTTGAGAGAGCCAGCTGAATTCAGAACGCTCCATCTGTAAAGGCTTTTTTCATTTTACCTTTTTTTTCCTTTCAAATAAAATGTTCTGCTTTGTGACTTGCATATGCAAAAGTTCGACCGCTCCATTTTTCCCGTTTTGTGATCGAAACTTAAATACAAAGAGACCTAAATGCAAACATAGCAGTATATCAGATGTTCACAAAAATATTCTTGTTAATAATAGAGACTTCATNNNNGACCTTTTAAGGTAAAGCATTTGAGAATCTGGCATAAAATCATGAGCATAGTGTTGAGAAGTATGTAATTTTTTTTTCGATTGCATTTTTTTTTTCATTTGTACATAGTTGGTATTTGTGAACATTTTCTTCCATCGACCTGTTGGTTTGACTAACTTGAATCTTGGGAAGCTTTATCAGCAGGATTTGCATGCATCAAAGTTTACAGACTGTTTATAAGAAACAGGCAGTGACACAGTTTGAGACATGGGCATTTAAAGAAAACCATGTAACTAAAAGAAACCATCTGTGTGTTTACTGAAGAGTTGTACCTGCCAAAGCTAGAGGGGAAAGGTGCTTTGTGCTCAGTTCTGACAGTAGAAATCAGACCAGCATCTTTCCTGTTGATTCTTTAATGAGAATCTGGCAGATTTGTGCATCGTATGATACAAATCACTGTCTGTAGATAGAAGAAGCAGTAGATCTTGTGATTAATTTTCAACCTTCTATTCTTAGGATTTCACTGAAACTTTATTTTCTCCTTTCAGGTCATGTGTAAATGGTGCGCTGGTATGTTCTGTCACTCAGTTATGGCATGGAGATAGAATACTATGGGGAAACAACCACTTTTTTAGGTAATTGATATTTATACTCCAACCTTTTTACATTCAGCCTCTTTTTGTGTTGGCTTTTTTCTTTTTCTTCCACTGTTCTGCATAAACATTTTTAGAAACTGAATTTCAATTTTATACAGAATCAATTTACCAAAGAGGAAACGACGAGATTGGCTGAAAGACCCTGAGAAAGAAACATCATTAGGAGAGCATGATCTGGATGCAGCTAGTGAAGCTTCTTCAGAACCAGACTACAACTATGAGTTTGCACAAATGGAAGTTATTATGAAGACACTGAATAGTAACGGTAAGGCAGTTGCCAGACAAAAATGTTCTTTTGCATTGTCTAACAAATTCAGCATAGAACTTTATGTCTGGGTAAAAATAAGTGGTACACTTTCTCCATTGGAGCTTTCTCAGAAAAAGATATTTTACAGAAACAGTGTTATACATATACATACATACATGCCTACGTACATACATACATATATATAACAATGTATGCACAAATTAGTAGTTGGTTTGTGCTCTGACACACAATTTTATCTCTTGTCCTTTGTAGTGCAGCTGAGCTGTGATCATATGCCTGTCAGATCATCATCCAATTCCCATTAATCTCTTGGGTTTACAAGTTACTGCAAACAAAAGGGTGCTCAAATATTACCGACACCATTTTAACCTTCATAAAAAAAACACAGAAACAATAGCAAACCAATAGTCAAAACATCAGCTAGCATGGTTTTTAATGCTTGATCACTCTCAATATTTTATTTCGTCTTTGTTAAAACCTATTGTGATGCCATTTTTTGGACAGGATAATAAATTGCATTGTATATAAAATAATTGTATGGTCTATATAAAACTATATTGTGTTGTCATGATTTCCAGGAGGCAAGTTACAGTTCACATGGTATGGTATGCAGAAATGCTGAAAAGCTTGGTAAACTAGTAAATGCTTTGTATGAGTTTTTTAATAGACAAAATTTGAGAGGCAAATGCCTTGAGTTTTGGCCATTGACCAAAATGACTCAGTAGATGGTATTCCACTGTTCTCTGTTCTCCTTTCTTCATATTGTTGCAGTATTTCCATTATTTGCTGTGGCTCATTTTTTTCTTGGTCTCCTCTTATTCTTTCATTAACTTTCTCTTTTCTGCTGTTGAGTACAGCATGATGGTTTCATATGCTTGATGCTCTAATCAGTATTCTAAGAATATTAATATTCATCAATATTTTAAGCAATATTCTCAGAATATTGTAAATATTCTAAATTTTTACAGTTTAGTGGGATTGCTTATGTGAGTTACACGGGTAGGCCATTTAAATTGATATGAAATTAACTGTTTGATAACAGAAATATTCTTATTATGGTTCACTCATACCAGGAGATGAATTTCAGATGACTCTACCATCCTGGTGGTCTTCAGTGTTGTCATCTCTCCTGAAGATTCTGTTGCCTGTTTTAAGGCCTCAAACCATCCCGTATCTGTGCCAAAACTGGGACAAAGGTTTTGAACTCGATTGGCTCATGCATGAGACTGCTGGAGAAATTTGAAAGCATTAATTGATGCTTGATCTGCTTGTCACTAACCAGGGATTTGACTAAACTGTAGCAGTCTACAAGTCAATGTTCTTTGACCAGGGAGTCACATTTTTGGGGGGTTTCATGTGTTCGTATCTATCTGTTTGAAATGATTCTTCACAATATTTCAAGTGTCTTTACATTTTAGTTCAGTAGGCCTTTGTGATGTGAAGGCAGATTTTTGTCTTGTTTTCTGTGTCTTTGCCCAAGAACAGTACGGACCTTGCTGTTTCATTAGAGCTCTTTCCTAACTAATACACAGCAAATGTTAGCAGTCATCCATGTCACACAGTTTCAGGGGCATTGTAACCCAATTATTATTCTTGCTGTCTCTTCTGTTCCCTCCCACATGCAGGGAGCAGGAGACACCACAATAAGCTTGTTGCTTAACTAAGTTGGAGTAGTAAGTGATAATAAAACCCTGATGACAAAACAAGTGGCTGTGACGATCATAGGCTGGTCTTTTGAATTGAAGGTAGATACCACTTCCAGGTTCTGTTCTTCTCAATGAGATAGATAAAATAATATTTTTTCTGACAGGCTTCCAGTTTGTTAGGTAAGAAGTAAAGCAGCTTTATCACAATACGATTATTTATTCTTCCTTGAAATGAAAAATAAATGTGGGTAAGGAAGAAGAAATAACTAAAGACAGGTAATACTACTGGGGAAACTATGGGAGGAGAATAAAGGCATATTTTAAAAATTGGATTAGATAACTATTTTACAGGTATCTATTGGTACAGCTCAAAACAAGAGGGTTTTGGGAAGGATTTTATTATTCTTCCCCCACTCCCCTTGTTCTGAGAACAGTAACCCACTTCAAATAAATAGCCTAGCTTCTCCAGGGTGCAAACACAGTTGTTTTTATGGTGTGTAATACTGCATCCGGCTCCAAAGAAGCTCTGAGGAAAATGTAACTTTGAAAACAGCTGTAAAGAAAACATCCAGATTCTTTCTTCCCTTCAGCAAGTTCACTTTCTTTGTGGGATTCTGTCTGATCAGCTTTGTACTGCTAATTTGTGATGCTGTTCAAACACGGAATGCAGCAAAGAAGTTTACTTTATTCTTGTATACTGTGCAATGGTTAAGTAAACAATGTGATTAGATTATGCAGCTTTTCATTTGAGCAAACAAAACTGTTACAGCTCAGGGTGGGAATTTTGATGAAACTTAGTAAAGCAGCCTGTGTCATAACCTTCTTCTAGCTTGCTTAGGAAAATGAACTTAAATGAAATCCTAAGGAATTAACTCAGCATTGTTGTTACTGGATTAACAGATTCCAGATGTGAAATAAGTGACATTGCAGGAAGGTAATAAATGCTGTTCATCCTATGGAGAAAGTACATTCTTCTGGTTCAAAGTAAATATTCTAATATTTTGAAGAGGATTAAGTGCGTATGAATGATCTTTTCATGGCCACTGAACTTTCGCCACATAAATATGTAAAGGATTGAGACTTAGGCCTTTTAACACTGTATGGAATTTGCTGTGAGTTTGGCAGGCTTTGGGTAGAATCTCCCCTAATTTATTTGACTTGGCATGAGAAATCCAAAATTGTGGAATGTAGTGTTTAAATCGAACTTAAACGCTATTGTAGTTCTTTCAAATTGTGAAAAGCTTGACTTTATTTTTATACCTTCCAACTAGGTAGTTCATAATTCACACTGTATTTTGCTTTCTCACTGTGAAAGGTGTGGGGTTTTCTGTGGAAGCTCTTTCAAAATTTAAATTGAAGACTTTTCTAAAAGTGTAAATTTACTTTTTTCATTTCAATACAAGCATAACCCACCTTATCCCCTTCCCCCCCACCAAGCAGTAGTGGATTTCATTGAAATTGGGAAGTTTTAGTCTAGGTTCTTGCACCTTGTTCCAAACATTTTCCATGGTATAATTTGATGCTGTGGGGACTGTGTTTCTGTAAATCTAGGTGGCTGAAAAGATCACTGTTATTAAGGAAATCTGCTCTCTGAACTTGGAGTTGGTGTTTGAGCAGTTTAGGAGAGTCTCATCTTAATGAGTCAGCCTTAGTTTCATTTCCTGTGTTTGCAAACACAATAGAAGGCTTTTAATTTCTTCCATGCCTCTTCTCTGTCTTCTGCGTAATACCTGATTCCTCAGCTGTTCTTGCACATAACTAAAACTGTTTTGGTGATTATGCAGTAAAATCTATGCATGTGAAGGTAATTCTGGTATTACCTGGAGGAGTTAGAAAGATGATGATGATGCAGATCAACAGTAATAACTTGGTTTATAGTCTAGTATATTAGAACTTGGTTCAGTTAGTTGTTTTTGTTGCACTGTCTGTTTAAAAGCTAAAAATAGCTAACTGTCTTTCTGAGAATGTCATGTACTAAATTGTAATATTTCTGGCTATTTTAAGACACTTTTATACATCACTGTTTTGCTGTTTGGTTGCTATTTATACTGGTTGATTTTAAACTTGTGCTTTATAATTACCATTACAGTGATATTTTATGATGCCTTTGTGTAAAGCCAGTGATTTCTCCCATGGATAAGTCTAGGGCCACAATAGCAGCTTTTGCAGAAGTGTTTGTTTTCTCCTAAAAATAAAAACGTGCTTTACATCAATCTTAATATTTCAGAAAAGGATGCTGAGAGGGAAAACCAAACCCACTGCAATAACAGAACCCTGGAGAACCTGTTTGCTTCTCTGGCATTTATAATAGGAAGGATTTGTTTCCTGAAGTGACTTGCCTCAATGGCCATGTATGTTAAAATTGCAGACAGCAAGTTAGTTTGTCTTTAGCAAAATTAGTCTTAGTAGTTTTGGTACTCAGTTGTTAACAGAGTACTAAATATACTAATGCTACATTGGGTTTCAAAGATACAGGATATGTGGGCTTTGGGAAGGTGTATGTATGTGTTAGTGACCACCATACACTGTTAGTGATGAAAACTATACAGAACCTTTAGTGTGAAACCTCTATTGCATGTTATAGTAGCCCAATTTTTGTTTCATGTATCATTGTAGTATCAGGAGAACTTGTACAAAACCTTACAAGGACCGAGTTCTGGTAATGAAGGCAAAATAGTTCATGATTAAATCACACTGATGTAGGTTTCTGCTGTTGCTGTTGTTGGTTGTGTTGGATTTTTTTTGATGGGGTCTGGGGAGTTGGGGAGCTTTTTTGAGCACACACCTCTAGTTCCAAAGTAGGACAATGTCATTAAATCTAGATGTATTTTCCTCCCTCGTTTGTGGCAGAATGAAATCCTTAAAAGTCACAGGAGAGCTTTTTTAGTATTAGCAAGATGGAAGAGGTATCACAAACAAATTATTTTAAAGCTGAAGGTTTTTTGCATTTGAAAATCCTGTTGTCCTAGAGCTGCAGTGTTTTTTTGCCTAATAATCCATTGCTCCAACTATGGAACTCTTCTCCCTTCCCTTCCGATGTGCAGAATCAGCAATCTGTTAGGGGATGTGGTGTTACTCAGATACTCATCTAGATAGGTTCTCGTGTAAACCACTTTTTTTTTGGCTGTATTTAAGCTTTCAGATATATATACATGAAGCATATATACACTGGTAGTATATAGAAGCAGCTCATTCTATCAGATTGCTTTTTCAGAGGCACAGTCTGGCACTGGACCTAAAACCAGAGTAATGTTTCTTTAATTTGAATGCAATTTAGATTTAACCCTAGCTGATTGACACAAGCAGTTGTTTCAGGATAGAGTATCCAACTAAATGGATACTGGGTTGCTACTGTGATGAAGTATGGTTTGTAAAGCTAAATGCAGGAATTCCCCCAGAACGTACTTTGTTTCAGTGCTGTGAAGCGCGTTGGCACAATGCGATGTGTGACTAGTCAGACAGTTCTTCTTATTTTTCCAACATGTTTAATTCTCTGCCAAAATTGAGTAAGTTAAATTGCTTTTTACTCCCTTAAGTCGTTTCCTTCTCTGGTTAACATCATATTTCCTTGTATTTTGCTTTGTTTTCTTCTTATTAATTTGTCCCCTTTCCCATCTATTTTTTTTTTTTTTCCTACTGATATTCTGGAACATATAACTTCACAGTACTGAATATGCAAGATGAAGGTCTTAACCACTGTTCTAGCCTCTTTGCATGCTACATTTTTTTTTTCCTTGTTTGGATTTGTCTATTTAATGCACTATTTATTAGTTTGGCTTTTGTTTTGGGGGGCAATGGCCATCTTGTTTGCAAAGACTCTGGGATATGTTGATTGCTGTTAGCAAGTAAATAATGAATATTCTGTGTTGCTAAAAAGACATTTTCTCACTTTTCTGTTTTCTTTCTCTTTTTTCTGCGTGTGTGTCTTTTTAGACCCAGTACAAAATGTGGTCCAGATCTTGGAAAAGCAGTACTTGGAAGAGAAGCGGAGTGCTCTTGAAGAGCAGCGGCTGATGTATGAACGTGAGTTAGAGCTGCTGCGGCAGCAGCTATCTCCAGAAAGGCAGCATCAGCATGGCAGCGAGAGGCTCTCCTACACTGCACAGACTGCACAGCAGAAAGTAAATCTCTGGACAGAAGAGAGGTGAGAACTGTAGTTAAACCAAAGGAATTAATACTAACTACAAAGGGTGAAAGGTGGGGCTTGAACTGTATGTCAGAAATTGATAATATTTTTTTGTGGAGTTGACATGCAGTACAAGATCTGCGTCCACCAAACTGTCAGCATTATTTTAGGACTAGGTTCTGATGTTTAACATGTGTACAAGATCTTCCCATTTGATTTAACACACAAATGAAACGACAAGTTAGCTTTTATTGATCTAGGAAGATGTGAGCAGAGTTGAAGCAGCATGTGCGTATTTGCATCTTGGCAATGAGAAAAGCTTGCTGTTGGTATCATCAGGGAAAGAGGGACAGCATCTCCATGGAGGGAAGTTCTAGGGGAAGTGACTGACATGATTTATGTTTTCAGCATACAAATAAGTATTCTGTCATTGGATTAATTCAGCCGGAAGAATGACCTGATGTAGTAGCAGGTTTCTTAGAAGTTTCTTTTAAAATCTATTTTCTTTTAAAACAGAAGCTTCATTATTTACTCAACATTTTTTTTCTACATGTAGTGAGTTTGAGTGCTCCTACCCATTTTTATTATTTTTGCTTTATTCTTTACCATTAAAAATAAAGAAAAACCAAAACTCATGTACAAGAGGAGTCTAAACAAAGATGGCCAAGATTATGTTGCAGCTTTCGAATTCAGAGTGTTAGAAATAGAACAGATCTTGGTTGCCTTTTTTTTTTTTTTTTGAGGTTTTGTGTTGTAATTTCTGCCCAATTTTGCCTGGGAAAAAAACCCTAAACAAATAACAAACTGTTGACCAGCAATTAATAGAATGTTTGATATGGCAAGTATGGGGAGAACTAGTGCTGTTTGAACTTTAATTAAAATAATTGTTTGCGCCTCTAAGAGCTAAAAACAGTATCACTGGGAACTGAATGTAAAGCACTGCAGGGTTGTGCTTGGGATTTGCAGGCTTTTTTAGGGCTGCAGGAGGAGTGCAAATGAGAAATGTGCTAGTTGGAATCATTGCATTTCAGAACTGCTTTGAGCAGCACAGCAAGGGTATCATAAAGTCATTGATAATTCACTTCAGTAGCAGCAGAGATGAGAAGTAGGCTTACTGCCATGGGAAGTGATACCTCTAAAAAGATTCAGCAAGAGGGAAAAGGAAGTAGCAAAATGTTTATCTTTCCTTGAGAATTAAGAAGGGAAAATTGTAACAGATCAACTTAAAGTTAACCGACCAACATAATCATGTAATGACATAAATAATGAGAATCTGGGAAAAGATATCAAGGCTCAGTGTTCTGCCAGCCTTCCCAGTAGCTGCCAGACATCTCTTAGGAGGGAACTGTGCTTTGAATAAGCATTTTTGCCTGTCTATTTCATGGGTTAATGCTTTAGTGTATATAATTGTTGAACTACATGAAGACTATACTGCACTGAAAAAAAGAAAAGAGGCGAATGAATGCTGTTTGTAGCCATCAGTAATGACTGTTAATGTTTCAGTGGCACTGACACTGAATAAAAAGCTTTCTGGAAGAACTAATTATCTGTTTCCTGTCCTCCAGAAGATCCTCTTAGGTATATCTTTATTTATGGTTCTAGAAGAGTTTTGGGCTTCAAAAAAGAGCAAAAATAATTGAGTGTTTTTAAATAAGAAACAAAATCTTTGAGAGATTTTTGCTGTAAAAGCATGGCAACATGGTGATGAGAGGGTGTTTGACAACCGACTAGAGGGCAAAAAGTGCAGGAAAAATGGGAAGACTGGATGTGAAGAACATGTGAAAGAGACAAGTGACTGGATTGCATGGGATTTGATTAGTGCAGTTTTAGCTCGTTCTGTTGCAATTGCAAATGAAGCAGAGCTATACTGGATCAGCCAGCAAAATTAATTTGATAGGTATCAGATGTATGAGGCACGTGGTTGTATCTGTCAGATCAGCTAGAACACATTGCACAGAGTTTATTCTGGCTTTGTGCTGACTATGGAAGGACAGATGATGCCTGACTTGGTGTTAAAACCTGTTGGCATAAAGTTAACCCATCATAACTTTGAACAAATTGACTTTATCGAGACAAGGGGGGTAGAGGCAGTATACTGCACCAGAGGTTTATTTCAGCATATTCTGTATTTGGCTTTAGGAATACCAGAGACTTGCAATGATACCTCATGAGTGTCAGATTTAAGTTTCCCATGGCTTTGGCTTAAACAACTGTTTCAGGATTTCATGTTCAGTAGGTATTTGCTTTGGTTAATATCCTAATAGAGCTTGTTGTATGTTTTGTGTGGTAAGAATTAGGAAATACTATCTGAAACAGTTTTTTTACTTAAGTTTCTGGAAGGGTGCTAGCACAGCTATGTGTAAAAAGCTGTAGCTGTAGTGAAAACTGCTCATAGTAATTGGTTGAATTACTCATAAGTCTTCCTTATAATCTTAAACTATTCCTTTCTAGAAAATCTAACTAAGATTGGTGTGGGAGTCTCCCCACAAAACTCATCAAATGACAGTGTCCCGTATTATGGAAGGGGAACTGACTGTAGCTGAATCCCATGGATCTTACAGCACTTGAAGATCAAAGCTGCCTTCTGTTTCTCAGGCTAGGCAGCTGTCTTGCGGTGGTTGCAGGTGCAATACATTCAATATTAAGTACTATTTAGTGACTAATTCTTGACGCTACCTTTGTTTTATGGATAAATCCAAAATTATAGCTGTCTGTAGAATGTGTCAGTCCCATGGTCTGGAATTGCTTATTTAGTCTTAATGGCCTGGGTAACAGAAGCAAGAGACAGTGGGAAAGGAAATTTCCCTTATGATGCCAGGAGTAAATATGAAAGTGGACTAAAAATCTGCTGGTAGTAGCAGTTATTTCAGATCTAACAAATCCCACACTGTTGCAAACTTAGGCCAGATAGGGGAGCAAAACAAAGCTGCATGTTTTAGCATGTTGAAGACACTAAAATTCAGGGCTGCTTGCTAACACTGCTGGCCATCTACCACTTTGGTATGGTATCAGGGAACCAGCAGAGTGCAATTTGAATTACCCAGGCTGCTGTTGGAAATACTTGGAAAAAAGATAAGTACTGAAGGAGAATTCTGTTTGGGACAGAGAGACACATTAACAGTTGTTTGTGGTTGGTACTGTAAAGACACACAAAAGGTCTAAGCTTGCATGAATTAAGACAAATAGGCAATTTTTTCCTGTATTCACAGCAAGACCTGTGAGTTTGCTTGGTCCTCCTAGGCTTTCCATACTGTGTTTTTTAGATATGAGAAGTGTATTTGTACAAAATGTACTGTATTTCAGTAGGGCTTTACTTAGAAAAGCTAAAAAGTCATACAGGGGAGTTCAGGTCACCAAAATATCTGAAGGTTGATCATGAGTTTTGTGAAGATGATGAGACACAGTAAGTGCTGTTGGGATTACAAAGAAAGGCAGAAAGGAGGACTTTGCATTTGCTCAGAGAGTAATCATGATACTTTTAAAAGGCAAATTAATAATGAGAATTGCAGGTGAGAGTGTATCTTAGTATCACAGGTGGAGGTATAGTATGCGTCATAGCAGGTTTGCCAGCTGGTATGTTAGAACAGATTTGCTCAGACAGGCCTTAGAAACCTCTTTGGAATTTCTCCAGTGACTAGCAACTGTTCAGAGTGCAAAAGCTCTAACCTGTGCTCCTTCATCTATTACTTGAAAAGTACTTTGGGTGTATAGGACTTACATAATCTTAATGGGTACACTTGAGATGGCTTAAGTATATGCAGGGATCTCTGGGGGTCTGTTGCACTGCAGACCTTGCTGAGATGTAAAGCTGTGGCCTTCAGTGATTGCAGGTTCCAACATCACGATCTGAGGGAAAGCAGATTTTATCAAGATGAAGTCTCACATGTTGGGACTGGTAGTTTCTGTGGAACAGGACTCCAGATTGAAGACAGCTGCAATTATGTTGTTTCTGGAAAATTAGAAATGTCCTTGGGGCTTTTAACAGATCATCACTGTAACAGCTTCCATAGAGCTGTACCCTTTTATTTGGGCATTACTGTGCTAGACTCACCTCAGCAGTCATATGTTTAATGTGATCACTGCTTTTCTTCAATAACATTGTCTGGCACTGTTTTGTGTTTGCCGACATAGTTCTATACAGCATTTCTTCTTAAGCTTGTTTCAGACTTGTTTAAAAGTCTTTGTTAGCACCTCTATTTGCAGCTTTCCAATAATAGAAATAGGTTTCTGTGTATTTTTCATGTTACCTACTGCACCACAGGGATGAATTGTTTCGACAGAGCCTGGCTAAACTTCGAGAGCAGATTGTAAAAGCAAATACACTGGTGAGAGAAGCAAACTTCTTAGCAGAAGAAATGAGTAAGCTAACAGACTATCAAGTAACACTTCAGATCCCTGCTGAAAACCTCAGTGCCAACAAGAAGGTAATGACAACAAAGAATCCTGGAAAATGTAATTTTGTGGCTGCTCTAAGATATGCAGACATATATAACAGTCATCTAACTTGAGGCCATCACATGCTGCTTTTGTTAGATTATGCATAGGCAAAATATGAGAGCTGTCTGACTTTAATATATTGAAAGTGAGTACTTATAAGTGAAAATGGGAACAGAGCACTAAGTATGGCTCTTCCTGTTCTTTCAAGTGTATGATCACCATATGCGCATGCGGTCACAATTGTCAACAGACATTTGTGCTCTGTTGCTGTAAAACCTGTGTTTTAGTTGCTTGCAAAAATTACTGGGTTTTGTTAGATACCTGCAGTTTTTTGTCTTAAGGCTTTTCTAGTTGTAGTCCTGCTGTAAACATAGTGATAGCAGTTAGGCTAAAATGCTTGTCATTAGTGATTTTATTGGGAGTTCCTGTGTGAATAGTAATTGTCTGACAAGGACAAAGAGGTCTGGATCCTCAGGGGTGGATAGGGTATGCTATGCTTGAGGACGGAGATAGTATGGCTAGCATGCAGAGAGAAGCCAGATTTTTGGCATTTTATTCCTTTTTAGGAATGTGGTTTGAGAGAAGAGTTAAACTATTTACATCCACCTTTCCTGCAGTGATGGTTTTGTGGGTTTTTTTTTTGTCTGATTTAGAGGGGTGCAATAGTAAGTGAGCCAGCTATTCAAGTGAGAAGAAAAGGCAAAGGTACTCAAGTGTGGACCATTGAGAAACTAGAAAACAAATTGATTGACATGAGAGACGTCTATCAAGAGTGGAAGGAAAAAATTCCTGAGGTATTGTATATATTTTCTGAAAGGGATCAGAGATTTAGTTTTCTTTTAACCCCTTTTAATATGTTGTACGTTTTAGTGGGTTAGAACTTGATCTTAAAATGTGAAATATTCTGTAATTTCATTTGTGTGTCCCCCAGTATTAAAGCAGGGAAGAGATCAATGGAAGATACTTAGTCTACATCAGTATCTCCATCCAAACTGACATTTCCAGAGAATTTTAAGTAGCTTGTTAGCCTCGGCAGATCAGTGTAAGACTTGTCAAAAGCTTGCTTGTTTAGTGGCAAGAGATAGAATGAGATTTGGTGTTCCAGAAGATGTCCTCTAAGTATCCAGGTAGAAGTGCACAGGAATTATATCTTGCTGTCTTGTGGCTGATGAGGAGCACCTAAATTACTTGTATCAAGAGTCATTCTCAAGTATGTTTGAACAGCTGTTGTGCCTTTGTTACATGCCTTGGACAGGACAGTGGGAGTCTCTAAAATCATAACACAGGGGAGGTTCAAGCACTTCATCTGTGCCCATTGAAGACATCGATGATTTTGCTGCTGACTTTAGTAAGAACTGATAGCACATCCTTTGAATTGTCTGCCTGAGCCAGGATCTCCCTTGCCATGACCTATGTCATCCATAATGCATGTGTTCTATGTACTACATAGAAACACGTAGGTCAAATGCATGTGTTGAAGGCGGAGAAGGGAAGGAGCTAATAAGCCCACTGAGGAATGCATACAGTGCTAGGAGTCTGCATGATTTCTTTGTGGCTGTGTATGGCGTACTTGCATAAAAAGTGCTGCAGATGTGAGCTCTATGGGAGCCTTAAGAGCACTTACAGGCTAAGTGGGAGTCATCCTGCACCTTCCCTTTTGCCTTTGTGGTGGTATTCAAAAGCCAGACCAGCAGTTCAACTTGGGGATGGTTTGTCCTCTCATTTAAAAAGTGTAAGTGGAGCAGGAAAGTAAGGTGAAAGTTACTGAAATCAGTGGCTACTCTGCTTGCTCATGGTAAAATCTGCTTTGTCTTGACATCACTAAAAAATGTAGGTCGTCATACTACTATCGTTATAAAGAAAGGACTGTATACTGGCTCATCTCAAAGATTTCATTTCAGACTTGATACTCTTCTAGTCTCCTTCTACTTCTGTAATAGGAAGGAACAGAAAAGATTGGTAGTGACTTAATTTTTGTGCCATGATCTTATACCATGTGGTTATTTGGGTTTGTGTTCTCACGCTTACACTTTCTGACATAATTTTTACAATCCTTCAAACAGATCAGGAAGCTGATTGGCAGAAGAGGTGATCCTTTTTATGAAGCGCAAGAGAACCACAACTTAATTGGCGTGGCCAACGTGTTTCTGGAGTGCCTTTTCTATGATGTTAAGCTGCAGTATGCTGTGCCCATCATCAGCCAGCAGGGAGAGGTGAGTGGATGGTGGGCTGGGCCTATCTCTGTGGGCACCCTCTGTGCTGGGAGACTTTACACTTGTAAGCAAGTGATGCTTACTGCCTTCTTTCCCAGTGAATAAGTGTTTTACTAATTGCTGTGTGTGTTCTCTGTTTAATTGCTTACAACTTGCCCAGCTGGTAGAATGAAATTCCTAGTATCAGTGTAGGTAACTGAGCAAAACCTGGCATATTAAGGTTCTGAGGTACAGTATACCTTTTCTGTTGTGCATGAATTAAAATGTTCAGTGGTTATGAACATAAGTATTTTATTCCTTTCTTCTCTTTTACCATGGTTACTTTTAGTTTGGTGATTGAGGCAGTTCTGTTTCTGCACAACTCCTAGAGTTAGATATCTACCATCTTAATGTCTTGTAAGTCCCTTGCGCACAGGTTCTCAGTATTTGTCTTGCCTTAGGTTGCAGGACGGTTGCATGTTGAAGTAATGCGAGTCACTGGGTCTGTCCCAGAACGTGTAGTAGAAGGAGATGACTCATCGGAGAACTCCAGTGAGAGTGGGAGTCTGGAAGTCATGGATAACAATGGAGAAATTATTCACAGAGCAAAAAAGCTCTCCTGCAGGGTGAGAACACATGATGAAGTTAACAGTTTCAGGCCTTTGGAACTATGTAGCCAGTCCAATGTAAAGTACTAAGCAATGTAAGCTGTTGCTTGCTTAAAATTCTCTGAACAGAAAAGAGACTTCTTGGCCGTTGGTACTTTTGGATTGCATGTTTAGTTTTTGAACAATTTGCCATTGAAGAAGAAAGAGTCATATATATGACAACATCCGTTTTATCTCCTCAGGTAAAAATAAAAGAAGCAACCGGACTGCCACCTAATCTCTCCAACTTTGTTTTTTGTCAATATACATTTTGGGATCAATGTGAGTCAACAGTAGCGGCACCAGTGGTAGATCCAGATGTGCCTTCACCTCAGAGCAAAGATGCTCATTTTACAGTGACCTTCTCTCACTGCAAGGTAACTATTATTTTGAACTAGTGTTACCAAGAGGATGATATATTTGAGACAAGCGATTTAGAATCTGGGCCTTGTTTTGCTGTGGGAAGAAGGAGGGAATCAAATTATGTGACTAATGACTCTTGACTATACTTTGGAATGCCATCCTATTTTGCTGCATCACTTCTTCAAAATCAAAATGAAAAAAATCTTTTAAATAGTGGTCTTTTAAATTCAGATGTCATCTCTAATGTGTGGCAGAAACTATAGTTTATATAATGACATCTTATTATATACTTGTTCGGTAAGCTCAGTAACTTAAAGATCATTGGAGCTTGTTGTTTTATGGAAATTTTCAAAGGATAAAACCTTTGGATATGCAGAAGGATATGCAGAAGCATGAATTGCTGAGGTGTATTTCACAACTTTCTTGACTAGAGTCAAGGTTTATGATCCAAACTATATGGTCTTACCATGCAGGAGTTAGTTGTTTGGTGTGTCCTTGCAAGCTAGGTGAGAAGATAAAATTATTTCATTTGACTGGATGTGATTTGGTTTTTCTTATTGTCAGGACTATGTGGTGAATGTCACAGAGGAGTTCTTGGAGTTCATTTCAGAAGGAGCTCTTGCTATTGAGGTGTGGGGTCACAGATGTACTGGCAATGGCAGCTCTGTTTGGGAAGTTGATTCTCTTCATGCTAAAACTAGGACACTGAGAGACAGGTACAAAAAGTTTCCCATGAATGCTTCCATCAGCTTTCTGAAGTCTAATACCTGTGGTGCACACAGTATAATTTGATGAGGTGACCATTAGTTTTTGTGGGGATATCGTTTTAGGTGGAATGAAGTAACTCGAAGAATAGAAATGTGGATTTCCATACAAGAATTGAATGAGATGGGAGAATATACTGCAGTTGAGCTCCATCAGGCAAAAGATGTTAACACAGGGGGAATTTTCCAGCTTAGGCAGGTATGTATCTTTTCCCTGACTTCTTATTCGTGATTAAAATTGGTTCTTCATTTTATTCTTAGTGTATCTCTGTTTCTCTCTTTCTTTTTGTCTCTCAATTACCTGTTCAGGGTCATTCTCGCAGAGTTCAGGTGACTGTGAAACCCGTACAACATTCGGGAACACTGCCTCTCATGGTAGAAGCAATTCTTTCAGTCTCTATAGGTGGTGTGACTGCTAGGTCAACCAAACTGCAAAGGGGCTTGGACAGCTACCAGGTAAGACAGTTATTTTTTCAATTGCAAAAGGGACTTTAGCACTCTGGTACATGACATTTTGCAGTTTTACACATGTTTGAGGTTCATATTTAAAATATGAGCATAAGGCACTAAATCTCCTTTTTCCTGCTTATAGCTGGGTGTATAACTAGTACTCAGTGTGCTATTTGAATATATATAAGCAGGAGGAATATGTATTGTTACCTTTATGAGTACAGGTGATTAATTTTAGATTCCTAATGCCATTAGTTTCCCTCCCTTACAAGGATGGTGAAAACTGAGGAGGAGAAAAGCAGGAAAAAAATATGTAAATTAGTAGAAAAGGTCCTGTAGTCAGATATTATTTACCTTTTCAAGAAGACTGGGTTGTTATTTGATCAAAATCAAAAAGAGCCATCATTCAATGTGGAAGAGCTATTTCATGTAGCAGAAAATGTCCTTAAGGGAGTATAAATGACTTCAAGCTGATACTGGACAAATTCATATTGAAATTAAAGCATGATGTTAACAGTGATGACAAAGAACAAATGGAATAGGCTACCACAGGAAGCAAGGTGCCTTCTGTCACAGATGTTACATTCAGAACCACAAGTAATTATAACCTTTAAAGACAGATGAAACTGTAAAACTCGAAGATTGGTGGTATGTTTGCTCAGTCCTGTTTCTAGCACTGTATTCTGGCAGGGAGAGATTACTTTTTTTTTTTAGTAAATAAATTCACTAACACTCAAATCATGGCTGAGCTGCTATCTCCTGTAATGAAAAAAGGTATCTGCTTCTACCTGTTTATAAAACTGTGAGTGTTGTAATTTTAACATTTTCCAAGTTTGTGGCAGAAGTGTTTGTATTCATGTTTTGGGGTATTTGTGTGAGTTTCTGTTGAGAGAAATGCATGTTGGTTTGTGTTTTACAACGTTTATTTTCTCCTACCAGAAGGAGGAGGATGATGGTGGTGATATGGATAGTTACCAGGTATTGCTGCTGTTGCTGTCAATCCTGTGGCATGGGGCACAGCTAATGCTAATAGCCAGCAACTTTCAAATGAACAAGCATACAGAGCAAGCAAAAGCGGCTTTTAAATACATATGTACATTTAAGAGGCTACCTGGGCTATAAACACTGTTACTTCATTTTACCTTGTGACTTTATACTCTTGCAGTGTGCTCTTCTCTAGTACTTAGAAGTCAGCTCTCCTAACTGGCTACATGAATTCCTATGTGAATAAAAGCTTAGAAACTTTAATTTAGAATGAAAACAGTTTCCAGTGGCTATCATAGGGAAAACACAGCCACATGCAGCTGCAGGCATCTTTCCCAACCAAATTATACAGCAAAGGTTTTCTGTTTGTTTTCTAAAGAAAACATCATAACCTTTTAAGTTATGCAGTTTTCTGAAATGCTTGTGGGAGAGAAAGGGGAAGATGCCAGCAAGGAGAATACAGACACTTAAGTGAAGCTATTCTTAGCTAAACAAAACCAAGCATTGAGCCTGTTTTTTTTGTGTGTGACAAGTAAATACTAGTCACAGTTTATACGGTATAACAGAATACTCACTTAAGAGGTGACAAAGGGCAGAAGAGGAAATGCCTAAAAAAATAAAACACTTTTCAGACTTATTTCTGGTAGGCAGCCTTATGAAAATAAAACCAGTTAGGTGAGAATGCTGACATCCCTTCAGATAATGTTTTAGGTTTTAGATCAATCTCAAAAACATCAAGCTACTAACTTCTTGCGGGCTGTTTATGCGCTTCCTGACATATCACGGAGAAGAACAAACCAGATTTTCTGTGATACCACAAAGCATGATTGCATGATGGGTTTTGTTTGCATGAGAAATCTTTTAATTGCACTGATGGCAGCTGCTAGCAATGGAATTTTGTGCAGGTTTGAGGGCGTACTGACCTGTCTAATCTTCAGAAGAACTTACGATTAGCTGATGATACCTGTTTTTTCCTATTCTATATGCTATGAAAAAGGTTGATTGCCATTTCTGTAAGTAATTATCTTGTGGTGTATAATTCTGTTCAGCAACTGAGGCAGTCACATTTTCCTTTCCTTCTGTTGGAATTTGGGATTCGAAAGCAAATACTCTTCCATTCATGGGTGATGAGGTACTTAATCAGTGTGCATGTCATTTGGGGGGGAAGAAAGTTTTCTGCATCATGCAAGCTGTCAAATATAAATTCTGATGAAATTCACTGCCCTTTAATCTTAACAATGTAGCTTAATAACTTTCTTTTTTCCTTCCATTTTAGGAAGAAGATTTAAACTGTGTGCGAGAAAGGTGGTCTGATGCATTGATAAAACGGAGAGAATATTTAGATGAGCAGATTCAAAAGATCAGCAATAAACAAGGTTTGAAGCTTAAAAGTTCCTGTCATAAGTCCTTTATTCCCTATACCACAAAACATGTATCTCATATTTAACAGTAATCTCTTTCTCTGTAGAAAAATCTGAGGATGATCTAGAACGGGAAGCCCGGCTGGTTGAACAGTGGGTAGGGCTGACGGAAGAGAGGAACGCAGTGTTTGTTCCAGCACCAGGCAGCGGAATTCCCGGTGCCCCTGCAAATTGGTATGTTCAGAGAAACTGTGGGAGTAGTTAGTTTCCTGCACATGAATAGTACACTTGAAGGTAAAAATCTCAGGATGTTTTAGAGCTCTTCATGTTTTTCTATAATACTACGAATTATGCTCAGCTGGCAGAAGGCTGGAAGAAGGTCAGGTGCTGGTCAAATGTAAAAAAGTTTACTTATCAGAGTGTGTAAAATAGCTTTAAGATAGCTTGAGGTAAAATACTGTTATAATAGTTGTTTATAATTTTACAAAAAATCTGAGGAAGTTATTCTGTAGTTTGACTCCTTTCAGAAAAGGAGGGGTTCAAAAATGGATGGTAGAACCCATGATAATTTCATTGATAAGGAGTGGGAGGGGAACAAATTCTGATTTCAAAGGATGTGTTCTCTTCTGTTTCATTTAAATTTCTAATATATTTCTCTTAATTTCATTTAAATTTGTGTTTTAACTAAGATCATTGGAAATGACATACAAAAATGAGGAATGCAATACATTAGATTTGGGAAAGTGTGGACAAGAAATAAAGCTCTAACCAAGTGTACGCTGATGATTCTGATAATATCTAATATCTCTTCTTCATTGGATGAATGATGTAGTGTTACTCTTTCCTTGCCACTTTTTCCTGTTATCCACTTGAATTGTGCCGGGGTGATATATATAAAAGCGTATTTATTGATTTAAAGTTGTTTGAAAGTCTGTTAACATTTATGAATGAGATGACTACAACCAGTCAACTTTATAAGAAACAGAACAGGATGTTTAAAACTGTCATACTCACAGCAATTGAAGTGTGCTGTGCGGTTTGAATTAAGTTTTGGCAAAGCACTACTTTCAGCCTCAAGTGTAGATAAAATCTTGTCTGCAACATAGGCATTCAGATTAGTCATCAAAATGTTGACAGCTGTAGTCATTGATTACAGTTAATGAGTGTTGCATGGAGCTCTGTTTGCCCAAATTAGCTTAGGCATGAATTTGCTTTCCTTCTTCCCAGAAGTTTGTTTTGTTTCAGGATTCCACCTGCAGGAATGGAAACACATATACCTGTCCTCTTCCTTGATTTGAACGGTATGTTGTAACAGCAGATTAAGAAAGTTGGGCAGGGGGTGCAGGGGAGGAATTAATAAATGGGAGAATGAATCTGAAATGTATGAAACTAAACAAGTCCTGGCAATGGCACTGTCTAATATGGCTTGTAAAATGCTTTTTAATTCTGATTCTGTATATTGGAATAATCATGTACAACTATTTTAAACTAAAGATAAAAAATGGGGAACATGTGAGTGAAGTATAGCCTATACAACAGAAAATTGTGTAAGAGGGCAAGTTTAGTTTAAATCAAGCAGCAGATAAGAAAATCGTGTGAACATTTTGATGTACAAATCCACGTCATTAAAGCACTGGCGGAGAATCTCCCAACGCTTTCAGACCTCCTTCTGCTGAGTTGTCTGCAGAGTCTTAAACAGCTGCTTTAATGAAGAGTGTGTTAGCATTTTGTTAGAGAATCTAAATGTTCTCCCTTTGAAGGTATTTAGTTTTATATGTGAGAAAACTATTAATATGTGTTCTTAAGACACAGATACACACTGTAAACAGCAAGAGACTAGAGTTTGCATGACATCTAAGGACTGTTTAGGAAGCAAGGCTGTAAATATAAACTTGGGGCATAAATCAAAGGAGGATCCACAAGCCCTGTCACATCCAGCACTGCAGTGAGGGCTACCAGATGTGTTTATGTAGGCAACACATGAATACCTGCTTTAGAAGCTGCTTTTGGAAAATTATGTACACTCTTTCCTTCATCTGTGCTTACAAGGAATGTTTTTATTTGGTGTTTTTTTCATTATCAACAGAGATTAACAGACAGAAGATCAAATAGGATATTTAACTAGATTGAAGGATCATTGCACAACTTGTTTGTTTGGTTTTGTTTAGCTTTTAGCCTAATGTTGCCAGAACTGCTATTCTTGTTTTAAATATTTCCTGAGACATCAGAAGTGATGTAACTAAGAGATGAGCTGGTTAGGCTGACAGGTGGATAAATCGAAGTTTTCTGGCTGGGCACATTAATGTTATGAATACCTAGAAATAGTTTTGAATTCAGTTTAGGTTACGTGCGAATGTGTTCTGATGGATCTTAGCCTGGTTTTACTTCCCTTCTTTTGTTATGCTGAAATAGTATTCAGAGTACTTCATAATAATAAGATTAATCAGGATTAGCTGTATTATGAAATATGGGTAGCACTTTATTACAACTTTGCCTCTATATATTAATATCCTTTGGTATAAAACTATGTCATTCTTTGCACATTTGTTTCATTAGCTGATGACCTCAGTGCCAATGAACAGCTTATAGGTCCCCATGCATCAGGAGTTAACTCAATACTACCAAAGGAGCATGGGAGTCCATTCTTTTATCTGCCGATCATAAAACACAGTGATGATGAGGTAAATTGTCAGCAAGCCTCCTTCTTGACAACTGCAGCTTACGTTAACAATTTCTTTTCATGTTTTATTTTCTACTTGTATGTATTTAATCATTATTATTATCTTTTTGTCTTAGAAGTACCATCTGTATCTAGTGCTGCCTTCATTTTCTGGCCTATTTAGAACTGAAGAGGGTATGACTTGTTAGCTCTTCTGTCTTAATTCAGAGGTGACAAGTCTTAGTTGCCCTTGGCAAAAGAATAATTCAGCTGCCTAACTCAAAAATCCCTTTTTCTTCTTTCTTCACCCCTTCATCATTCCTCTTGAAGCCTCTTGATTCTTCAGAGAAAACCACTTCATTTACTGTGCACACTAGGCAAAGCTTAGTATTAAAATAAAGCCTTTTCCTTTGTAGTACACAATTACTTTATTGAAATGTAAAGTTTGGAGACTGGTGGAATTGAGTTTAAACCCATTTTGGAGTTTCTTAACTCATTTCTTTCACATTGGATGCCAACTCAGGCCCTTTCCAGAATAAATGGGAAGCTGAAGTTGGGGAGGAGGGAGAGGGGAAAAAATTGGTGTTCTGCAGGATTGGGAGCATGTTTGTTCTGTATGGGCCTCTAATCTAATCCAGCACAGATAGAAGATGTAACACTGAATTTTATTAAATTTTAGTACAGTTGCAGTAGGATTTGTATTCCTTCCTTTCCTTTCTGTCTCCAGCTGAGTGAAAACTTCCTTTTGTGGTAGGGTTTGCACAGTGCAGAGATTGTGTTCATGATGGGTTTCCACAATATCTTAATACCTTTACTATGCTGTTTTTGATAAATTCCTTACTATGAAAAGGAGGTTCGACTCCACTTTGTTCAATGATGCTTATCTTTATCAATGATGCTTCTATCTCTCATGAAAGAATTGTTCTGCTTCATATTAAATCATTGCAAATTAAATCTGCTGTTACAGTAGTCAAATCTTTGATTTCCCTTTCTTTTCTTTCACTTTGTTTTTCTGCATAGGTTTCAGCCACTGCTGCCTGGGATTCTTCTGTCCATGATTCAGTGCATCTGAATAGGGTAACGCCTCAAAATGAGAGAATTTACTTAATAGTGAAGACTACTGTGCAGCTCAGCCATCCTGCTGCAATGGAACTGGTGTTACGCAAAAGGATTGCAGCCAATATTTATAACAAGCAGGTAGTAAGTTTATGCATATTTTTAATTATTCTTTTTGTTTCTTATCTTTAATCTTCTTAGCTACTTTCTTAATTTTGGAAAAGTTTGGTCCCTCCTATTCTTACAAAAGATAGATTTTCATAGGCTGCAGTGAAGCTGTACACTCCTTTGAACTGTCCTCTTTTCAAGCTCATGTGTTTCAGAGTGTAACAGGAGCTCCTTTTGTAACAAAGATTAAGTTTACATTTTTGTCTCTACAGGTTGAAATGGTCTTTGATTCAGAGAAGTTTGCAATAGCTTACCTAATATAGGGTCACTGTAGCCACTCTATTCCTGAAAGCATCTCTGAGGCCTTTAAATGTTCCATGTAAACACAACAGATCCTTTTTCTTTCTCTCTGCTACTTCCTCTGTTAATTACAAACTAGGCTTGTTTCCCACTGCTACACAAATGTATATACTGTCTACACCCTTTAACATGGTGCTTTTGGATAGGGTGTTTCCTTTGGCCATAAGAGTGGTTGCTGTTCCACTTCCTTTGCTGCTTTGTGGGTTTAGACAGTGAGGTGCTCGCTGAAATTACATTCCTTTCTTGTTTCCCAGATGATTGAGACCAAGAGTATATTTCAGAATTGCTCCAGATTTTACAGTGCAGTGCAGGGGCAGAGCACAAATCAGCTGTAGTACTACTAAGCGGTTACTAAGCAGCTTTTTACATTTGGTATATTATCCTTGGCCAATTTTGTTTCTCTAAAACACCTTATTAGATGAAAGTTTAAAGGTTACAGTTTACAGTTGGTAGTGTAAGGCTAACTAACCTGATAGTGAAGCATGGTCAGCTTATGATTACAACAATGAAAACTCTGGTTACTGTTTCAGTTCTGGCTAGAAAACAGAGTTACGCTTTGCTATTGCAAAAGGAATTTCCTACCTGTTAAACAGGTGGCTGACAAAATGAGAAATGATGGTGGAACAGTTGGACTTGATGATCTTAAAGGTCATTTCCAATCTAGCTGATTCTCTGATTCTGTGATCTGTAGACTTTAGTCATTAGAGACTTCTGGAACTGTTGGAACAAGTGCAGAGGAGGGCCATGAGGATGATCAGGGGACTGGAGCACCTCTTGTATGAAGACAGGCTGAGAAAGTTGGGGCTGTTCAGCCTGGAGAAGAGAAGGCTGCGTGGAGACCTCATAGCAGCC
>JAVHNF010058026.1:12808-22984 GCA_034783455.1 Micropsitta finschii
GATGCATTTTCTGCCATCTCCATTTAAAATGAAGCCTTTATTTCAGTCATTTTAAGCAGGAACCTCTCACAGCAGTTGGAATAAGTAGGCTGCAATACCATTACACCGTTACATTCAGTTGCAAAGATATGTCTCACTTCATACAAATATAAGCAAAAGGTGTGTTTGTGGTGAGGTTCTTCACCCCTTGGGCAACAGCATCAGGGAGCAGTTCTTAAAATCTCAGTGTGTCAAGTATATCACTTTGCATCAAGCAGCCAACTAGTACTGCAGTAAATCTTGCCCGTGGAACATAGGGGAATTAAACTGTTGTGTCATGACAAATCTTACCTACAGAAAAACACATTCAACTTGCTTGAGGAATTGAACTGTTTGATGAAAACCATTTATATTAAGTGTTGTCATAGGTGTGGGTCCTTAATTGCACAAAGGTACAGAGCACTACTTCTTGGATTATTTTAAATTAAAAGTTTAAACTTAACTCAGCACTACCCTTATGTCTTAACTCTTAAAATATCTGAGGCACAAGTATGTGTGTGTACTCATTTTATTCGTAATTTGTCTTGGGATACCAAACATATTTCTTCTTCAGGTGATTTAACAAAATTGTTGACCTCGTTTCAAAACATCCTCTGATTCATTTCTCATTCAATGGCAATATCAAATGTTAAAAGAAACATAAAAACAAACATGCACACAATTATACGGTTTTCATAAATGTCTATTTCATTATTTGTGGGTAGCGCATTAAACAGTTAAATACATTTAAATAATGTTTAAGTGACTGCACTAATGCAGAATTTTAACTAGACGGGTAACCAATTTAACTAGAAACCAGCTAACAAGTAACTGTCTAAATACTTCAAATACAGCTCTTGTTCTAGGTCATCCTTCTTGGGTGGGTGGGGGGGGGGAATAAAGAAAAGCCTGCTGGTCACATTGGAAATACATTTTAAGGCCAAATTCTTCTGATATCCCTTCTCTGCAGCAGTTTCTTCACCTTTTTAAGCCTCCAGTTCCAGGCCAAGACCAAGTTTATGGCCACCAGCATTGATGCTCTTTCCATCTATGAGGGCAGACAGTGTAAGCTTCACACCTGTAAGATTTTTAAACAGCATGTTTACAACATATAATCAGAGTATCTTTCATGCAACTCAACCTCCATCATTTTAAGTCCCAGTTGTAGCTATTTTCCTATTCCACTACTTTTCTCAAAATATTTCTACAGAAATTTACCCATTAAACCTATTTAAGCTGGTCATGTGAATCAAGCTGGATGTTTTTCGTAGATGTTATAAAGCAGATAAACAGTCTCTAATTGACAAGTACAAGACCTCTACTCCACATCAAGGTGTGCAAAGGACAAAACTCAAGCATAGAAAGACCTGCACCAAGGGAGGGATGGAATGAAACTATGCTTTTTATTGGTTTTCAAATAAGGAGTTAACCAATAGTAATACAGCATTAGCAGGTGTTTTCATATTTAGTCAGAACAAGTTAAGTTCTGGAGGGTTTACTAAATACAAAGAGGAGGAAGTGTCATCTTTGGCAATTAATGATTATTTCAAGACCTGCTATCATTCAATCCACTATGTTGCAGAAACACCACCAGATACAACAGAATTTGTCTTGCTTAGCTAAAAGTTTGACATGCAAGATAAGCTACTATAACACATTTACTTTGCCTTCAAGACAAACTTACTCTGAAGAGGTAAACAGTTGCATATGAATGTGTAGATCCCAAAGATTTTCTTTGTGATGAATAAAAGTTAAGTATGTGACATAATTCATGGAATGACCCTTACCTGGCCTCAGGGTCTGGGTGTAACCCACTCCAACTAGACTAGAATTGTTCACTTTTGCCTGAAAAAAACAACAAAACACACACAACAAAGCAACTGAAATGCTGTAACTGATTAGTTTTTTATCGTCATTCAGAAGCTAGAATAACTATGGCAACACTGTCATTATCAACTTAATCGAATTTTACTTGCTCTTTGAATGTCTCTACACTTACTGGATTTTATCCTCCCAGCTATGCCCTTGGCCCCCCAGCTTACAGCTGAAGTAACATATTTAAGAGCAGACAGAACATAAGGACTGGAAGAACTGATACCAGAATGTAGTTTGGCAGGAGACCATTCTCACTCCCCACTTTTCAAAAGACCATGGCAATTTACCACCACAGTGTTCCAAAACAAGCCACTTCAGAAGAATCCTCTACATTTGTATTATTACAAAAGAAATGGCATCTTGCAGGTCCAATCAGTCAAGCAGCAAACATCTCATAGTATCAGCATAAACAATACGTACAAAATTATTTATCTCACTTTGCTTCACTTCCTCTACAGGATGACTCCAACAACCCAGGTTCAAATCTAACTTTGTAACATACAGAAAACTCTGTATATCACCTTTTTAATGAGTATCACCAGAGCTCCTACACAGAACATAACAGAGCTCCCCCAAAACTGGTTTTAAAAAAACTACCTGATGCTACAGAACTAGACATGAAGGGGTTTGGGGGTTTCTTTTCCGATTTTTTTAAAATACATTAAGTTCTCTAGAGTAGCACATCTGACAGATTCTACAAGACTTTGCTGTATGCAGCAATACAGACTTTAAATACTTTAAACCTTTATTTAAATAAAATTTATATTGTATTTAAATTTATTTTATTGCATTACATTTTATTGTAACTAAGTTGCAAGAGTAATTCCTATGCAGCTTCCTGACCTATTACCTCCTTTTATACTAACACACAGATCTGCAGAAACTGAAAGAGCACAGTGTTTAATGTAACCCTTTTGATTAGATCAATACTTACAGAGATAGAAGCAGTGGAATCCAATTTGTATTTAGCTGCAATGCCAAAGCGAGTGCTGTTGCTACCTGCTGTCCAAGCCAGGTTTACAGCAGTTTCAAGACTGTCACTCACTTTCTGGTAAATTGACCCACCAAATTCTGAACCATCATTGCTGCCAAATTAAGCAAAAAGTTAATTTCCTGTATATACATAACTCCAACTTTTTTAACTACTTGAAATTATTATTTACATGTGAATTATGAAAGTCTCAGTTGTTTCACATTTTTCAACAAGTGGAGACACACAAAGGCTTAAGTGCAAAATTAAACTGCAATAAGTCATGGAAGAAAAAGGTATTTCAGGGTGCTACAGCTAATTCTCACACTAATGCTGAACTAAGTACTTGAATGTAATTTCAGATCACATTCTTAAAAAACTAACAGGTAAATGTTAATAGTTAAGAAACAGGCATTCTGAACTCCATGGTTATTGAATACATATTAAATCCCTAAAGAATAAGATGACCTTTTTAAAAGGAGCTATTATGATATTTGACATTAGTAAACTGAAATTGAATTCTTGGTCCATACTAAAGTATTTTGCAGCTTCCTCCCACACTCAACTTCCAAAAGCCCAGAGACACACAATGCCCATCCTCCCCCTCCAAAAGGACAAACTTGTACCTCAAAAATCATGTCACTTCCTAACTAAACACACTAGAAACACGCCAGTTTTTATTGACTTGGATTGAAAATACCATGTTCTTCAGTAGATTTTGATCACCCTTGCTCTGAAGAACATTAAAGATCTAAATGGAGCAAGTATGAAGAAAGTTTATAAATAAGATGTCTTATACTTGTTTAGTTACACTGTTTAATGCACTTTTCATCCCAGACACAAGAAGATGAAGCAACTCGGAAAGTCCAAAACGCAAGTTCTAGTCTTGGTCCAGGAACTACTACTGGCCTACTTACACAGTGCAACACTAATTACTATCTCTAACAAATATACTGCCCTTAGTCAGATATAATTCAATGTAATGGGAAAGCTGGAAAAAGCATTATGATCAGCTCTGCGTAACTGAGCTATTACACTTGCAACTTGGATGCACTTCAGTATTTGGTAAGCTGTACATCATGCTGTAAAGTGCTAACAAGCAGCAGGTACTTACTGCTTTGAAAGAGAGAGATACAAAGTAACCAGTTTACCATTTATGTAGTTTCCTATTGAAAAATGAACTCTACCTAATGGCCTTGCAAGCACCTCTTTATATTTCAAAGATTTGTATTTTAGCTACAAGGAAAAGTAGAGAAAGCCCTCTTCTGTAAATCTGGACACGATTGTCAGTACTTACACATTAGTGTGCAGCTGGAAGTCTCCAGTCTTGTAACCCACAGAGAAGTTATTTCTTGTCAATTTTGATTTGGCACTATCGAAAGTCATCTGATAACCAGCAAGCCAGCCTTCATAACCGAAGACAGCTGAACCATGGATTGCAGGTCCAGCAAAATCAAAGTCAACATCACAACCTAGGTTTAGGCATTCACGTTTAAAAGCTGACTTAATTTTACCACTTTTCTTTCTGAAACAGAGAAAGAATTATCTTAAGGTATGATCTTTCTTAACAAGCCACCAAATTTGAGCCATGTGACTACACAATCTATATACATCATACATTCACCTTCTAGACTGAGCCAAAGCACAGCTAGGTGATCAAGAAAGCACAGGGCTACTGCGAACAAGCATTTTGTATGGATGTAGAGGCATTTTCACACCTCCTGCAATCTTCCAAATATTTCTATCACAGAAAATAAACAAAGCGCGCTGTTGTGAAAAGTCCAGTACTAACTCTGTAGAATAAGATCTGATGCTCAAGAGCAGAAGCCTTTAGCATTAGGATTTGCTAATTTGGATCAACAGCAAACCATACAAACATTTCTGTCATTGCAATAGACCAGATGAACACTGACAGACTATGGGTGTTGTTACTGCCCTAAATAAGGTTAAACAGTTAAACAATTCTTACCCTGTATTTGGTGAAAAGGTTGTATCAAATGTCAACTTCAAGCCTTTGGCAATCTAATTGAAGGAAGAGAAGACAGAGCTATAAATTTAGTTCCACTAGTTACAAAAACCAAATAAATACTCTCCTAATCTATTACCTGATCTTCAATTGCAATTTCTGTTCCCAGAGTGTTATCTGTGTTCCATTTTTCTGTGAAAGTCAGACCATACTCAGCCCACTTGTATTTGGTCTCCAAGCTCCCATTCACTTTTCCAGTGTCTGTGTTCGATGAACCAGATGTTGTGAATTCCTAAAAAGGACAGTGTTCATGTTATACATAAAATTAATGTGATCCTGAAAGCATTACACAGCACCAAAAAGGTAAAGACTTTCCTTCAGAAATATCAAGATCATCTTATTCTACACTACAAGTTTAACAACATTAGGCAACTTGAGGAGGGAGAAGGGGGAACAACATGGACAAGAACTTGAAAATTTGTGCCACATAGAGTCCTGTCCCTACTTCCCATCACACTGCAGTTTCTGCCACTATTACAAAATGTACAGGGTTGCAACATAACTCAGAAGCAAGACAGGAGTTTCCGTAAGTATTCTGCTTGACAGCAGAAACAAGTTCTTGAAATATAAGGTGGATACTCCTAAGGAGCAAGTTAAACTTCAAACCAAGAGCCCAGAAACACTGTAAGGCACATAATGCAACTCCAGTAAAATTCTTTGAAAGTCACGTATGTATTTACGTTATTCCAGTCAACCATCTTCAAAGATAAATTATGTACAACTGTACAATGTCATAGAATGCCATCATTTTTTAAATTGGGGGTGGGGGTCTGGTTGTTTGGGGGGTTTTGTTGCTTTATAAGACTTCTCAGTCTGATTCACCAGTCATTTCCCACAAGCCATAGGCACACATGTTTTTACTGGCAGCTATCAAATTCCTATTCCCCTGACACTTGGGTTTAATGACACACAGGAAGAACATTCATATTTGAATTATGAAGTAAGTGTACAGTCTTACTTGGAATTCTTGAAAGTAGATAAAAGTTAGCAATAGCACTCTCATCTCCCTGTTAAACGAAGTAGTTTGCAAAGTCTCTATTCGATTCTCACAAAGAACAAGTAATCTATTCAGAAACTAAAGGCAATAGCTAGCAAAAGTGCAATCTGTTTTGCATATGCATGTTAAAGAACAACTTCCACTGAAATCTTATTGCTCTTATGATTTAAGAATTTTATTTTTTCAACTTCTTAAAACATATAAATCAAAATTTTATCTCCGACTTCCTCCAGGCACAGTATTATTTTCAACTCCTCACACTCACCTCCCCCAAAAGGAAATACAGGTTTGAAGTTATGACTCCTTATGCATTCCTATTCTCACACCCAAGACATACTGCACCTCACAAGCATGGACAAGACTGCTCTTTAATAGTGGCTGATCAAATTTAATTATGGCCAAGACATTTACTTCCACCACGTTAGTGAACCTCTAAACCATCCACACAGTTGCATAATTCTGGTAAGGTCTATTAGTTGGCAAGTGACAGGGACTACACAACTTCAAGTCTTAATACCTTCAGCTTTAATTTCTTGCCTTGTGCTATTTCTACTGCACAGGTATATGTGACTGCAACTTTTGTGGTAATAGCTTCGGGAGCAGCTAATTATTACATTATCTCTTATCTCTGCTTTAAAATATTTGCAGTATATACATGCCAGCAATTACTCCTATGGCTTATAACTGACAAGGAATTCACAAAAAGGCTTAGATATTTCAGAGGTTTATCAGTATTACTGGCAGTCCTCAAAAGAAATAGGGTAAAATAAAAACAGCTACATCTATAATAGAGGTTTTGCAAACTGTTTCAGTTGGGATACAGACTTCTAGAAAAAAACACAGCACATAACCCATGTACCTTGTTTCTAATAGCCAGTTACACTGTTAAAGCTTCCAGATATATAAACTCCCCTAAAAACCAACCTTTATATCTTGCAAGTTCTGTTCTAGAAAATGTTACAGAAATCACTGCTTGGATGACCAAGAGACCTTGCATGACCGTTACTACAAAACTAACATCTTTAAAGAGGAATGAAAGATTCAACATGCTAATTCACAGCCAACTACTTCACACAAGCATGAAGATGCCAGAAATTTCCTAACATAAATAGTATTACAAGATACTTTAGAAATAAATTCTGTGTACTGTCATTGATATATTAACATACTTCATATATTTGTCAGCTATTTGTTTACCTTCAGACACAAGGGACAAATAATAAACCTGTTTATTTATGAAGATTACAGTCAGATCTTTAGGGGCTTCTGAAATGATTTTGCACCAAGATTTATTTATAATTTATGTATAATTTACATAACCTATAACTACTAGCAGCATCTGGAAGGTATCCTTCCTAATTGAATACCAGAACATATTAAAAAAAACAAACAGAATTATTAAGAGGTATTTAAACTCACCACTCCGCTTGCAGATTTTGTTTTCACATCCAGTTTCACCAATCCAAAACCTTAACACACAGAAGTCAAAGTTACACTAAAAGGCTTTAAGACCATGCACATTTTCCAAGAAGCTGGTTTTCCAAGCAGTATTAGCAGTGTGACTGCTATGACACACATACATATATAAAACCAACCACAGACTGACTTCAGTAACACTCTAAGTTTCATAAGCCACAGTGGGTAGAGAAGGCTACTCTCAAATAAGCCAGGAGTTCTGTTCTGCTATCATCACATAAGGCAGATATGTGTCACCTCTGAGTCATACACTGCGCATTTAACTACCAGTGACTTCCAAAAGTAAATTTAGTGACAGATAAAATGCATTCTTTGCTGCTTCTGGGATGGCATCAGCTTTGTAGTCATTACCATCAGAAGAGCTACCCCAATACATAAAACTCCTCTCTTGGCACCAAGAATAAATATCCCAAAATAAAAAAACCTCTAAAAGTAAAGTCACTGGGAAACACACAGCCATTGGAACTGTAATATATGTAGGCTTTATGGGAATATCAACTCATATTGTTACCCTTAGAGCTGAGTGACAGTCTTGGTTAGAAATCCCCCACATGCATTCCCAAAGACCAGAAAGAAATAGCACTGTAACAAAGCAGAATTTATTTATGCAACCGCCTGGTATTAAAACATTTGAAAATGTTAAAGGATTCTTAATCCCAATAGCTATTCCTCTTTTTATTCCAAAAAAAAGGCTAGTGTTGCAATGGTGTGTACCCCTTTCTGTAGCAACAAATTGTGGCTCAGACAGACTGGTAAACAAAGTGTACTCCTCAGTTTAATTACACTTGACACTTACATTCTCGCAGGCCTGTACACCTCTGACATTTATGTAGCTAATGGAGTAATATTTAACAGACTTCACATCAGAGCAGCTCACAAGAAACCACCAATGATCTCTTAGTTGACCATAATGATACTAAGAACACCACTGCTTCCCCCTTCCCAGAAACTCAGGCATTCAAACATTCGATTTCACATATAGGTTTAAAAAGGCAATTTATTGCTGCACCACAAACACCATGCTTTATAAAAGGTACTATTCTTACCATATCCTTTATTGAAGATATCTCTGGCAGATTTGCCAAGGTCTACATATGACGGAGGAATTGCCATTGGAGCTGAAAGGTAATGGGCTAATTAGTAGTGAACCTTTTATCACTGCACACGCACAAAAAATGCTACCACAGCTCTTTAAAAATACTCTTTAAGGCAAAGTCATATACGATGGCATTTAACAGACAGATGGCTCAAACAATTACAGTATTCTCTGAAACATGTACAGATTTTCACAGTGATGGTCACTGTGAACAGTGTTTTTCTTGGCTTAAGTAATTTGCTTGCAGATAAGATCATCCAATTCTTAAGCTTTCAAGTAGATTTCTCCATACATCTTTAATTATCAGAAATCAACTAGCAGCTCATGTTTCCAGAGTTGGAAGTGATCACCAAAAACCAGGAAACTTGCAAATTGTCCTTGTGCCACACAGTCAAATTTGACAGATGCTTATGAAAATTAGCCATACGGACCTACAAGAGTTTACTTTCAAAACATAACTAAAGTGCATATCTGTTCTGCAACACCAAAGCCTTGTATTTTAAACAATAGACATACAAGTTAAAAGGGAACATCTAGTGCCATTAACTAGCAATCAGTCTCTTCAAGTTTCCTCCCTCCCTAGAATATACAGCAGCTGGAATCCGGGGGGCTGTCTTCTTAGCTTAAAACAAGCAAGTAGTAGGAGGGCTGGATCAGCGAGAAACGCACTCTTGAGAAGTCCCTTTCTAAGATGGGGAGCCTCTGGCAATCTTGCTGCTAAAGAACCTGTCATTAAAGACCAGCTATGACCCAGCCTTCCTGGCCCAATGGACAGACAGCAGCCTAAGGTCTCACATGTGCCTGTATGATTCTTCTCCCTGGGAAGATACCCAAAAGGAAGGTGCAGATAGAGTGTAACTGTTACCCCAAGATTTCAATAGCAAAAGGGCACTGCTACAGTGCAAAAGCACAGAAAACTGCGCATTTTTAAGAATTAGTAACTTCCCCCATGCTGTGTACAGAGGGTGTGGGGGTGACACATGGACAAGGAAACTAACTAGACAGGAGCCATAAAAAGGCTAAACACACACAAAAAAATCATCTCTTTTCAAAATGATTGGTCACATTTGTTTTGCAGAGAAAGTCAGATTAACATAATTGACTATCATTTTTGTCGGATTTTTTGTTTAAGTAAATGGAAAAGTATCTTTAGAACCTCAAAAATAACAAGTGCAATACTCTCAAGTTTTCTCTCAAAAAAGTTTCTTCCCATCTTTTCATGGGAAAAACTTTACTGGAACATCCAATTCAGAAAAATTTCCTTTAGGGCACCATTCCACTAGAGACTTGTTTCAGATTATCATGCACACTGAAGAAAAACAATATGCACAACAAACACACACACAAAAAACCAGAAATAATTACACCTGCCATATGCAGCCTCATTGTGTTAGCTGCTACTATTTAAAAAAAAAAAAAAACAAACCCACCCAAACTTTTCTAGCAAGCAATGGCAAGGCACGAGACTTTCTGATCTTTCTACAATTTGCAATGCAGTTTTCCAGAGTACCTTACTCCAGATCCCTAAGCCATAAGAGAATACCTTCCCACCTTCAAGCAAAAACATTTACATTCACAGCTTAACTATTTTTTAAAAACCCTTCTTTGGTAAGCAATTCTAAACCCTACGGGAATGTCACTGGGGCTCAAGATAGTTGGTCAGCATTCATGGACCACTTCTTCCAAGCTCAGGATCAGAGCATCCCAATGGGTAGGAA
>JAVHNF010058029.1:0-13113 GCA_034783455.1 Micropsitta finschii
GCAGCCACAGCTTCTCTGGGCACCCTGTGCCAGCGCCTCAGCACCCTCACAGGGAAGAGCTTCTGCCTAAGAGCTAATCGCAGTCTCCCCTCTGGCAAGTTAAAGCCATTTCCCCTTGTCTTATCAATGCACAACAATGCACAACCCATGCAAAAAACACAGAAGGCAAACCAAAGCCTCTTCCTTCCCCATACAATGATACAGCAAAACTTAGGAGAATGGTGTAAATTTGTTTTCCATTGTAAGCCATGGCACAAAGTCCACATGAAAGTGCCCTGAGAGGACAACATGATCCAAAACTAAGTTGTGTGGTGGTTACACATCAACAAGATGGAGGTCCCTACCTTTGGATGCTCTGTAGGATCAACTGCAGGAAGGATCCTATCTGGAAGGGAAATAAAAGTAAGTTATCCCCTTAAAGGCAGTACAAGAACTGTGCCCCACAAGTCTTACACAGTGGCAGAACAGTGACAGTACTGTGTGAGTTGTGGCTTGAAGTTGCCACCACAAGAACAGGAAGATCTTAGTTTTGTCCCAAGATGTCACAGAATCATGGAATAGGTTTGGCTGAGATCCTACAGGTGGTATTTTTGCCCCCTGTAGCTCTCAGGTGACAAGTACCCCCCTGTACAGAAAGCCCACTAATGGACAGACCACTTGTGGGACAAGCTATTGCTTCACATCAGTAAAGGCACAGGAAACTGCCTCTCGGAGGTTCTGCACATCTGGGAATTGAATCTAGGCCCCAAATCACAGTTTTTTCTTGACACTACTTGACCATGATCCTTCTTTCTTGCCTATTTATTCTCAAGCAATGCAAGCTCTGGGAGCCATCCTTGCTTCTTGCTCTAATGAGGGAGGCAGACACATACACATCAAACCTCTCATTTAGGCTTTCAGGCTTAGGCTCTTGCTCTTAATGCTTCTGATTGCTCAAGATGATGGGGAAAAATCACTTTCTATTATCACCTAATGAGCCAAGGAAAATGCTTGGAAGAGGCTCTGGGAGACACAGGCTTCTCTGTGGGAGCATGTAGAGGATTCTGGATGGAGGTCTACTCAGAAGGCCATACAGTGAGAACAGCCCCAGAAAACCTTCACACCTAGAACTGCACTGAGAAACCTGCAACAGGCTTAAAACTACTTCAGCCCTCTTTTGACTCCATCTTCTTCGTAACTTGGCTTCATGGCACTGATTTGTGCTCACTTTTTGGAGGAGTGGGTAGTTCTTCTTGAAGCCTGCTTTCTTTTATACAGCTGCAAGAGTTACTGTTCTGCTCCACCTCTGTTCCTGATGACAACTTCACCTCCAAGCACAGAGAGAGCTTGGCCACAGCCTTCTCCAAAGTCTCCCTCCAGGAGGGGTCACAGGAGAGCAGAACAAGAACAGCCTTCATCCTCCAGGAACAAATCCTGTGGTACTTCCAGACTCCTCAGATCTCTGTGGTCTGGATGCACACTCAAATATTAACAGCACTTTGCATTACCATCCAATCTTCCCCTAATAAACAGCTCTATGAAACCCTTCCTAACCCAGAGAACTGTTATTTACCTCGTATTTTAAAGGAAAAGGTGACTTGCCATGGGACTTTCCAACTGCATGAAAACCCAGTTGCTTTTACCTCTAAAGCTGTACAGAGGTCCAGCACTGGAAGAGTAAGGCCTCATGATGTATGAAGGCTTCATACTAGGTGCATGGCCTGGACCAGGCAGGGTTTCTTGCACACATGTAAAGTGAGCTAAGGGAAGTTTGGGGGATTCAAGCGGTACAGATTCAGGCTGATCCTGTCAGTCTCTTAAAAGCACTAAACATTCCTCTCTATCCCTCCCCACTGCAAGACAGAACTCTGTATTGTATAAGAGCTCTATCTGGATGTCTGACTTCAACAGCAGGAGTCTGAAGCTGAAATGAAATCTGGACCCTTTATTCCTTTCAGGTCAAATGTGTCAACGACTGCAAAGAGCTAACTGTGCTGTACAGCATTTCACAGGAAGAGATGGTGCTTTAAGCACAGGCCTGAAAGTTAACAGATAAGGATTTTCCTCCATATTGCATCACTGCTTTCATGAACAAATCACTTACCCTAGATATGCCCCCGTTATTATTCTTCTGGTAAAAGCAGGAGAACCTTTCTAAATGTAATTTGTTATTTACATGTGTGACAGAAAACCTCTAAGTTTCTAACTGAGATCAAAGGTCCTTTGTGTTGTGTTTGAAAAACTCAGGGCAGATGGCAGGAAAGACAGGTTGAGGCTGGAAGGAGACACATGTACAATGACCAGCCCGAGTTCAGAGACTAACCCGGAGCTTCTGTCTTTGCAGGATTCCAGCACTGATGGCATACCTGACATGATGATCCTCTGCTAATGAGCAGATACAATGTTCTGTCAGCACAGATGCATCTACAGCACTGGTCTTAGTGACCCTGTCATAGCAAGTCTGTAGCATGAGCTTCTCACAGTCCAAAGCTAACCATGCCAGCAAAGTTCTGTCCCGTACACCAGAAGAGCTTAGATAATAAACCAGGTCTTTCAACAACTGGTGTAGTAACCAGTGAGTCACACTGTTCCCCCCCAGGAAGTAAGGGTGCTTAGCCTTTTAACTGGGAGTGAATTACCCTCACACTATCACACCAGTGATGGAAAGCAACAACTCTGTCCCTACAACGTCACTGAGCCTACTGAAGACAGGGAAGGAGACCAAAGAGCCACACCACCACCTCCCAAACCAGCCAGATCCATGCCTTCCTCAGTCCCTTCCACAGTCTCAGAGGACATCAAGGCTGTCTAGCAGCCAGGATTCATTGTTTCTGTCTTCTGTTCCTGGTGTGGCCCAGCTCTGTGCTCATTGCATGTGAACAGCCAGCCACTGAGTCCTGCTCAGCAGGGTCAGTGTTGGAGGTAATAGTAGCCTCAGGCCAGACTGCTTCATTACCAGAGATATTTTGACAGCCAAGCAGCAAAGGCAACAGCAAGGAGGGCTAAGGTGGGTGTTCAGGGGAGGAGGGTTGGGAAGAAGGATGTTGGAAAGGGATTTGCCTCTGAAAACCTGCTTTCCCAGGGACTGCTAGGCTGTACCCTTTTTAATCCCACTGACACAAACAGTGCCTTTTGCATCACTGGTTGGAGTGGAAAAGGAGCACCACTGGAATTCAGAGGTTTTTCTGTCTCCTGTAAAAGTAGTGCCATGGTAGCACAAGTTTACACAATAAAGCAGAGATACAAATTGCACACATCCCTATCTGATGCTGGAATTTCATCTTAAACCACCACTGACTGTCATTATTTCAATCAATGGTGGGCTAAGAAACTCTCTTCTCATCAAACTATTCTCACAAGATGCCTCTTCCAAACCACCTTCCCTGTATAGCTATGTGACCAGGAGGTAAGTACTCAAAACCTAGAGGAATTTAATCTCTGTTGGGCAGAAGCAAAGGAAGTTTTATTTGGGAAGCTAAACTAGCTGCTCTGTTCTTCTAAATAATAACTAACTTCCCATGCAGGGAATACATTTTCTGTTCTCCCTCTGGTTTGGTACAGAGTTATGCTGGGCTGTAACAGTCACCTGGCCTATAGCTCAGAGACCTTTTCATGCTGCTGCGCAGTCAGAATCACCTTCAACAGCTCCAAGAGGCTGTTTGTGCACCAAGTGACCACCTTCCTTCGTGATGTGCAGTCAGGAGATGGAAAACCCATCAGATGATAGAAGTACAGATTCATCTCTCTTCCTTACTGGTTGAAGTCCAAGTTTGTTGTGGTAACTTAGGTCAGAATCAGCCCTGAGATCTCTACAAGAAGAAGTTGAAGTTAAAAGGGCACAATCCATTAAAACCAACAGCACATTTTTCCTGACTTCACACCTCAGTGTTCTAGTCCCCCATAATACAGCAAGAGACTGCCCTTCTCTACAAAGCTTCTGGAAAACAACAAGATTAGCTACACGCAAGGGATGCTCCACAATGTAAAAAAAGCACTTCCAGAAACCACCAATGGAATAAAGCCTTATGTATCAAAGCTGCTGTTGCAGTAACCATTCTCTCTGACCCTTTACTTCTAAGGCAAGAGCTGCCTTCTTTTTAGTTCCAGTTGTTGGACAGCTTCCCTATGCTTCCCTCTGCATTAACTACACTTCTTCATGCAAACTGCAGTTAAAAATGCATCTTTCTCCCTTTTCTGTTGCTCTCTCCTCAGAGGTTATTACTAATTACAACCTGCTGTGAAAGACCTAAGATACCAGAGGTGTAGTGCAGAAGAAAGCCTCCACCACATCCTCTCTTTTTGCTAGAACCTTTGTGTTGCTCTGCTCCACTGCTAGGAAAAACTGCCTGTATCAGAGGATGGTAAAATGATGGTCACGTTGTATTAATCTAAAGCTTGGCTGTGTCCCAACATTTGTGTATCACTCTTGGCTATTCCACTTCCCCAACTTCCTGCCTTCCTGCCTACAATCACAGTAACAGAAAGACAAACTGGAAAACTGACTATGGAAGAACCTGGGTCTGGCTGGAATCTATTGCTGGGTTAAACCAATACAGCATCAGTGACCACTGAAAGGAAGATAACATTAGATGTGCCAGCCCAACGTCGAACAGTGGCACAGAAGAGTAAGCCCTGGGTCTCTCCCTTAATTCACAAGCACACACAAACACCCTTGCACAAACCAAGCACTTTTTTAGGTTAGGCAGTTTAGGATTAGCTAACCTTTTAGACAGAATGTGTCAGAAGAGTCTAAAGTAATCAAAGTGTGACTGCTTTTAATACATGCTAGAAAGATCAAATTAAAGACTAGGAAGAACCTGTCTTAACCAATTTAGGAGGTGCTGAAGTGCACACTATGCACAGCTTTCAAACACAGAGCTAATGCGTCCTAAAGTCTTTAAATCACTGGGCATCTCTTCAGACAGGTTTCGGATTGCTCCAGTTCTCCTTTGTAGAAACTGATGTAGTGCAGTCAATGTCCCAGTAATGATGGGATTAGCATACATTGCCTCTCCACTAGTGTACCTGCACCCCACTACAGCTGTGCCAGTTCCACTAGGAATGCTTCTGAACAGTTCTCGTTACAGCAGTGTAGAACTTGATGTATAGGTATGCCTTAGTCAGGGCTGTCACTAGTGCAGGTTCAGGTATGACTGCAGCAAGTGTCCATCTGCCATAGCTAAATGTTACTAAATTAACACTGGTCCTCCAAGAAGACATCACACAGGAGATCCATCAGCATGGACCTGTGTTTCTGTAGGCAATTCTCACTGGAGTTTGTGCTGCTGTGCTTCCTCTGTGACGGTTTCATGGACCATGTAGGTCAACCAGTACAGGAAGACGGTCCTAACTTCAGAACCATTACATGGTCTCTTCTACACGTACACTGTGCTTGAGCAAAACATACCCAAAGACATATCTACAGTCACAGGCAGGAGCAGAGTCTCCAGTGAACTCAGGGAGACAATCACACACAAACAACTTTGTACTCACTCCTCACTCGGGCCTCCATCATTATGAATAAAAGCTGGGTCAGGACCACACAAACCCACATGTTTGGGTTTCTTTTTCTTTTCTTTCCTATCTTGCATTCCTAGAAGAGTCTCATTCAAGTCAATTTGCTGCCATGAGTCCGCTGCAACGAGAGCGCTTTAATCTAACAAAAACTCAGATAAAAGAAGAGAATAAAAAAACCAAAGGGAACTTCTAAAAATAAGTAAGTAAACAGGCACTGGAATCTTCTCATGGTGCTTTGAGGTCCTTGGAAGCAAAGCAACTTTGCTGCTCCTTCCCTTGTGTTGCTACGTGCTTGTGGACAAGAGAAGCTGCAAGTAGTTAGCACTGAGTTTTATTTGTTTGTCAGACTTCCAAGCTTGAACTCTTCTCCATGTGGAGTCAGGCATTCCAACTTCTCTTCCTGCCTGTTCTGCTTCCCTATGTTGAGTGCAGCAATTCACCTAGGGGCTCCAAACTCAGGTTCTTCACTCATAAAACAGAGGAAAGACGTATCTGTAAAGCAGTGTTGGGAAGCACAACTCTTCAGGTGAGCACACTCTCCATCATTTCTATCTCTCACTGCAGATTCCTATAGCTCTGTCTTCCTCAAGTTCAGTAACTCAATCACTGAGCAAACCAGATAACTGTGACCCATAACATACCACAAGTGGCAACTGCAGAAATGTCAGAGCAAGCAGTTTACAAGTCATTTTGATGCCTAAAATTGCTCATCTAAACACTTTAGCAAATCCTTACCAATAACTGTCTTGTTCACAGCAGGGGAAAAGGATTTTGCTTGTCACACATCTTCCTTGGCTCAGCCAAAACTAATGTGCAGCCAGACATGGCACAAACCATTTTCACCCACTCCTCACACTCAAAAAGCACCCATGGAAATAGATACACTGTCAGCACACACTTGAAATACTCTGTACACTGCCACTAAGTGTAAAGTTTTGCACCAAGAGGAAACGATAAAAAGGCATTTTCAGCATTGTGCTGCCTGTAAAAGTTACTCCTTTCATCTGCTGAGTTCACCAGCAGATGAACTGTGGGTAAAATGATGGGAACAGCTACAGCCCTGTAGCAGTTTACACACACAATAGCAGTGACAGCCTGGCACCCTTGTTAGACACAGACACACAGGCATGTGCATGCAGAAAACAGATTCTGGATAAACAAGAGAGCTAATTTTAGTTCATTTTGTGCCCTGAGAAAGACAGGAAGAGCTAAAATATCAAACCTGGGGTTCTGTGCGTATCAACTGGTGAGAGATGTGCTGCTGAAAGAGTGGTTTATGGGAGCAGACATCAGGATTTTGGTTCTACAGTAACTCACATCTGCCCCTCAGCAGACTAACAGATGTGCTAACAGCTGGAGGGGCAAAACCTGGGCTCCAACACATATGTCATTTGTGACTACCCAGGAAAGCCCTAGGAGGAAGTTGGGGCTGATTATTGAGGATGAACAGCAGAGGAAAAAGATCTTCTTAAGTTCCTGTCTTCCCTTTTAAGTACCTCAAGCATGCAGATGTTCCTCACACGTGCTTTGCACCTAGAAATAGCGTTGGCATTAGCAGTAAACCACTGCATATAGGTTAAAACTGAACCTGAAACAGTCTAATCCACTGTAAGTATCCAGAAGATACTCACATCTATTACACCCAACTGTTTGTTGCTTTCCTTCCGTTTTTATGGAGTCTGTCTCTGTGGTACTGTCTCTGATCACAATTACAGCAAAACACTGATTCGGATGCACATGGCAACATCATAGGAAACAAATACCAAATTGCCTTGACAAAGTAACCAAATGCATTTATAGGGCTGGTATTGCTTTTAATTAGCCTTAATTCCCGAAGAATTATTACTTGCTCCAAATGAGAAAGTCTTTATGGATCCATAAATTACTGAGTGCAAGATTCTCCCCCTTCCCCCCAACTAATACCTGAGAGAGCAGATGCAGCATAACTCACCAGGGAATTTGCTGCATTTGACTGCATGGATGCTCATTGTTCCAATATAGCTGGTATTTTCATTATAGCTACAAAGATTGCATCAGTTCTCACTGAGTGAATATGGAAATCGAGGCCAGTCTGGATGAACCTTCAGACTACCACAAACACGTGGTGCTTCTTAAGCTGTGTGTTTGCACACATACACTGGCCATATACACCTACGGTTTTATACCTTACTCTCATCAGATTTGTAGTTTGCTTCTTGAAATACAATAATGCAAACTAAGACACTCAATTCTCTCTATAAAATGACTATGACCCTACAAGTATCGCCCTTGGGAAGGCCATGGTGCAAACCCAAGCAAATAAGATCAACAAGAGCATACGTGCCTGGGTGAACACAGCTTCTGCTTCCATCTGGAGCTCTGAGCCTACATGCTAAGTGTGTGACTGGGTGTTTTAATTTGCAGGGAGATCCTCAAGAGGTTGTGAGAGGGAGGAGCTGGCACTTCCCATCTATCTATGTCACTATGGTATCTAGGCACTGGTATTTCAGATTATAGCTGATTACGGAAAACATGTCCTTAGCAAACTGCTGGCCCTTTAGGAACACTAACGCCCTCTTTTGTGGCATTCCCTGAGCACGGTGGCATTCCAAGAGCTCTGGGTAACTTACCATTAAGATTATAGAGCCATTTCCTGCTGCATAACTCTGAGAGGTACTTTTCTGATCTTATTTGTATTACTCAACTGGGGAAAAGCATTATGATTTGGAATAATAATAGAGATCATACTGTTAAACCAACAGTACTTTAACAACACTGATACTTCAGTAACTGGTTTGCCGAGCAAAGAGATCTCTCTCATTGTGCCAGTATGGTGCCACAGGAGGAATTCTTCTGGAAACACTGAAGAAACCTGCAGTGCAATGAGAGTCTGTGATCAGAGCTGCTGTGAGACAAGGTGTTTGGGGAGTGGATTAGTCTCCTCATGGAATAGAAAGGACAAATCCTGCCCAGCTGATTTCTGCTAATACCTTCATCTGTGGGCCATTAATGAGCATCTTAGTGCAAAAAATACATCTTTACATCTCGCTTGGTTAGCTTTGGTTGGGTGCACTGTTCATGAGGAGATGGAGCTGCCAGAATCAGGCTTTCAACATGGTATTTGCAGTGGCAAATGCAAAATTCCCTTTCCATTGACGTTCTCAGAGCTGGCTTCAGACTTGCTGCTGCACTAAATGCCACTAAATCAGTAAATCCATTTATTGGAATAGTCACAGAGAACTGCAGCAATGAGACACCAACTTAATCCAATTCAAACCTCTTCGAAGCAGGAGGAAATAAACATTCATCTCCGTTCTCCAGGAAATTCAAGTAGAAAAGGGCGGAACCTTAAGGATGGATATGATAAAGAAAAGGCCATTCAGAAGGCAACACAAATAAACCTGAGCAATAACTCAACAGGGACAAGAAGGGGAATGATGTCCCAAGCACTTCTTTAGCAAAGCACTGGAAATACCTCTGGGGTTGTCCAAGGATACGGCTTTCCGTCAGGTCCCTATTCGCTCGGCAGTAACATCTGGAACCCCCATCCAATTAGAAGACGAAATGCAGGAGGATCACAGAGAGCTTCCCATCTCTCATGAGAACAAGCTGAGTGTGGGATAATTAGCACTTTGCCTCTGCTAACCACCTCCCACTCGTCAGCATTTCTCCCTGGCCTCCCCACCTGCCTCTGCAGTACCCTTTGCCTCCAGAGAACTAACCTCCCCATAACAACAGTTGTCCTTTGCCTCCGGAGAACTAACCTCCCCATAACAACAGTTGTCCTTTGCCTCCGGAGAACTAACCTCCCCATAACAACAGTTGTCCTGACACATCCTAGAAGTTCATAGTGGGCTCTTCCCTCCCCATTAACCAGAGGCAAAGCCTTTGGGATCATATTTTCAATGCTTTGGGGTAGGGGTGAGGGCAACAGATGGGGGGTGAGGAAAGAAGAAAGAGGGCTCAGCAGCCCTGGGGATCCTGGGGTAGCTACAGGCAAGCAGGAAACACCAGGAGCTACTTTGCTTCTTGTATTTCTTGCTTCCAAGAAGTTCCAATTGGGATGAGAGAGGTGTAATTCACTGGGAGAGAGAAACATTTGCTCACTGGTTCCCACTTCTTCTTCATGGTTCATACACTGCGCATAGCACAGAAGTTTCAAGCCTCAAAGGCACCTTAACAATAGTGAGGAGTCAAACTGTTAGCAGCAAGATTGAACTGTGAGTTGCCCTTGCAAAGGGGATGTGGGTTGTGTGTCCATCACATGCGAGGACCCTCGAGCTGCATCACTGGATTGGGTCTAAGTGCCTGCTCTTTCCCAGAAGAACAGCAGCCAGCAGTTCCTCTCTAGCCATGGGGCAGACTGGTACAGAAGGGGAATCTTATGCTGGAATCCCACAACAATCCGAAGATCCTTTTCCCCATATCCCATGGCAATTCCCAACAGGACAGGAGCATTTCTGTCTGACAAGTCAATCCACAAATGAGGCCTTTTCCTCATGCTGGGGTGTTCCGGTTCCATCACTTACAGCAGTCACAATTCTAGAGACAAACTCCATGGAAGAGTTTTGCCACTCTGCTGGCAAGGGAAACAAACTGATGGGGCACACAACAGATCTGCATACGAAGAAGCAAACAAGCTGAAATAAGGGTGAAATGCTAATGAAGATCTGGAAAGCACTGGGAGGTTAAAGGTATCCCAGGAACAGAACTCAGCCTTACCAGGAACACCAGGTAAGGTCAGCCTAGGGACTGCATGTGATTTTATCTTAAAAATCCAACTTTACATACAGTAACTCCAAGAAAATGTAATAAATGTAAATCATGGAGCAGTGATGTCATGTTGATTTGGAGGAGTTCTGCATCAGAATCTATACTGGGTGGTTGCCAGAATGACACAGCCCTGACCCCATCCTCCAGTTCAGGCTGCTTAGGCTCATGCAGAGAAGCACACGCATGCACCAGAGCTCTTCACATGCCATCCCAGGCAAACCTCAGCTCCCTTCTACCATCTGACCTGCATGTACAACTGAGTGCTGAGGTGAGCTACAGCCCCATCCTTGTGCAACCCACCTCCCAGAGCAGCTCTGCCTGGCTACAGAGCCCCATGGACCACAGTGCTTGTATGAGCTTGCTCTTACTACAGGCTGCAGAGTCTGCAAACCCAAATCTTTCCCCATGCTTGGCAGAAACTGAGCTCCTAAGAAGGGAATGAGTTTATTCAGGGTTATTGGAATTTCAGCTAACTGATGGACGACTGCAGAGGCTGGGATGCTCATTGCACCTGGGATGCTCTGCTGTACCTGGGATGCTCATTGCACCTGGGATGCTCTGCTGTACCTGGGATGCTCTGCTGTACCCAGGACGCTCTGTTGTACCGCTGTCTCTAGTTCCACCAAACAATGATTAGAAATACATTAGATTCCCTTTCCCCTATCTCGGCTCCAGCCTGCTGTTTAACAACCAGCCTTCTCCCAACCCTCAGAAAAACCTTTTCCCTGCTGTTTCTCCCTTGCCAAGCAGCAAACCCTCAGACACGGCTGCCCGAGGGAGGCGAGCAGCCCCGAAAGGAAGAGCCGTCGGTACCGTGAGCACCAGCGGGCTGAACCTGCAGCCGGCCCCGTTCTCCACCGGGCCGAGGAGCTCTCCCGGCCGGCCCGTCGCTGGTCGGGAACCCCCCGGCGGGGCCCCCTCCGCCGCCGCGGGTTGCTGGCAGCAGCCCCGGAGCCGCAGCGCTGCCGCCGGGGAGAGAGGTAATAAATAACCCGGGGAGCGAGGCGCGGAGCCCGGCGGGCGGCGCAGACTCTGACCTGACAAATACCCACTGGAAAATCATCACCTCCCGCCCCCGGGTGCCTGGAGCCAGCCCCAGCCCGGCCCCAGACGGGGGGTGGCTGTGCAAACACCGGGGCTCGCAGGAGCCAGGCGGGACCGCTGCCCGCCCCGTCCAGCCGCGCCGAGCCAGCACCCCAAAGCCAGGGGGAGCGAGAGCCAAAGGTGGTGGGTATATGCATAGCTAGGTAAGATAGATAGATAGATAGATAGATGATAGATAGATAGATAGATAGATAGATAGATAGATAGATAGATATAGATAGATAGATGATAGATTGCTAAAGAGCCACTGACAGCAAAAGATGAAGGGCAGGTATAAGAGATGAACCTGTGGTGAATGAGAATGGATTAATCATGTCCCCTTTCTCTCACAGGGGAAATTTTAGCTGGTTTTACCTCATTACTTGGAAATGCTTATCTCCATAAGTCTGAAAATAGCAGTGTCTCTGGGAAGGTGGTGAGAAGCTGCAGTCTGACTAACTCAAGCTGTATTAAAGTAAAAGAGAAGCAACTCCAAAGGGGAGAAATGTCCTGTGGAAACCACCCATGGGTAGAGTCAACATGACAGGCACTCTTAGCTCAGACCAGGGGACCACATCAGCTGAACTGGATTGCTATGACTACTCATGAAGAGTCAGTTGTCCAGTAAACTAGAGCCTAGCAATGTGTGGAGCTTTAAAAATCTCCATCACTGTGTTTAGAAAAGGGGAAAGTTGCCCAAGTTTTTTCTCACCTGATTTTGGAGCATGTTCTACCAGAGGCATGGATGCCTTTATTCATGTTGGTTGTCATAAGCCAAATAAACATGCTATCACAGGCCCCTCCAGAGCACAGCATGGATAGGAGACTGCAAATTGAAGCTACAAAGAGGAAAATTATAAGCAATTTTGCATTCCCTGGCACTCAAAGCTTCTGTAGTCATCTTACAGACAATGAGGAAATCATCCTTTCTGCAGAGTGCTCAGTATTATTCTGGTTTATATACATGTAATGGAGCCACAGAGATGTTTAAGAGTCCTGGCCAAGGTCTTAGAGGAGTCACAGTCAGAGACAGATTCAGGAACAGAGCTCAGACATCTCCTCTCCAAGTCCTGCTGACTGAGCACTATAAAACGTTTCTTATCCCATCACCTCAGGTAGATTCCTTTGTGCTAAATCACTGGTAGTAAAAATGATATAATAATTAGGATAATTAACTCCTATATAAGCAAGGCATAATGCAGTTTACAAATTTCTCCAAGAACTGTTTATCACCATTTTGCATCTAGGTAAATTGAAGTGCTGGGAAATCAAAATCATATAATCCCAGGCCTGTCCTTTTCAGTCATAGGTATGTCCAGGATCAGAGACACCCTGGAAGGGTACCATGTATTCCTGAAACACAGCTTTCTGCATGCCAAGGCGCAGGAGTGCCAAAGAGAGATGTAGACCAGGACACCAAAGGTGGGTGAGAACACGTGTTAGGCTTATCACATGCCTACAAGCTGTCCAGGAAGGTTGATTGCAACACCTCATCCCTCAGGCATTCAGCAGGTGATCAAACACTTTGAAGCCTGTCCAAAGAAAGGCAATGGAGATGGTGAAGTGTCTAAAGAACAAGTTTTATAAGGAATACCTGAGAGAACTGGAGTGGTTCAGCCTGGAGATAAGGGGGACCCTTATCGCTCCCTACAATTGCCTGAGAGGAGGATGGAAGCAAGAGGAAGCTGGTCTCTGCTCCCAAAGAACAAGGGATGGGACAAGAGGAAACAGCCTCAAGCTGCACCAGGGCAGGTTTAGATGGAGCTGAGGAACAATTCCTTC
>JAVHNF010058031.1:13601-25934 GCA_034783455.1 Micropsitta finschii
TTGGCCCTTTGTGCACTTTGGGGACCTCATTTCTGATTGTCTTGTTCTTCCAAAGTTCCCTTATGGGGCAGGAGAACAATTAGCTCCAGTAAAACAGAAGCCCAGTAGCAGCTGGGCCTGCTAGTGATGGGTAGTATGGGTTTGTGCTGTGCCATACATGCATTTCTCACCAGGGCCAGTCCCTCGATATTATCGCAGCACGTGCTGTTAAGTGCCCTCAGACAAGGTGGTACCTCTCTGCATGGCATGCAGTGTATATGTGTACTCAATCTTATGTTACTAAAAACAATGCTCTGGGGTAAACCTTGTGCCTTTTGAATGTAACCAGTCTGTTCCAGCGAGGCCAGAGGAGCAGATACAGAAACAGGGCTTGATCAAATCCCCACAGTGTAGCCCAAAAATAAAGAATTTGCTATGTATGATAGAAAGCCAAGGTCTTCCTGTAAGCCAGTTCACCAAATTACAGTTGAAAAGTAATTTGAGTTTTCCTGAGTTTGATTATCAGGTTTTTGCCTATTTTCCCTATTGCTTCTGGTTTTCAATGCTACATTAATGTTCAAGTTGTGGAGACCATATTAGAAATTCAGTGTGTGTGATTTGCAGTGGGGATGAAGAGTTGAACCTGGTTGCTGGAGTATTCAGCTTGTGCTTTGTCATACTTCTGCATTCAGTTCTTGCAAGGGGAGGATATCTGTAAGAAGGTTTAAGTGCCAACATAAAGTGCTATTCAAGTTGCTATTCAACATGTGAATAGCAGTGAAGAATAGAAGAACTGGAGATGGCTGAGAAACCAAAGGCAGAGGAGACAGTGTCCCCTCTAAGGGGTGGCAGTGGTGGTGTGGAATGTGCACATTAGCCCCAGGTTGTACGCTTCCAAGGAAAAACAAGAAAGCAGCCCTAGGAGGAAGTGAGAAATTTCCTAGCAATGTCAAAGTAAATGCTGAAAACAGTATTTACTGGTGTGAATATTGCAGCTGTGTTGTTCAGAACATCCATGTGGTACCTGAGGTTATGTGTGTGAACAGGGCATGGTGCCTGTGTGGCAGTAAGAGGGGAGGAGGAAGATGGCACCTTGCATTTTTGCAGATTGTCTTGGGGGTGGTTTTATGTTAGTTTTTAGTTTAAGTGTTTGTAAGGCTTCTTCTGTAGGTGCCATTCAGAATTGCAAGCTCCATCAGCTGCATCTTTTTAAGGCTGTCTTCTCCTTCTGCCTGCGTGTGAAGAGACAGGATGAAAGTCAGGCTTATTAATTCACTACTGCACAAGATCTAAGGGACCTAGAATAAAATGCCTTCGTTTTAACCAAGCAAAATACCTGCTTACCATTAGGCACAAACCTGGTAAGCTTTGTCAGCTTTTCCTTAAGTTCAAATTGCTTGTTGTCTATCATTAAGTGGTGTCGATAAAGACCTTAAAAGTCTTGAAAAAGGCTCACACCATAAATTATAAAAACAGAGTTAACTGGAAGTTGTGCTTCGTGGAAATTGTTTCTCAAGGTTCCAAATTTTTTCTCAGGTTTTACTAATAATTTTTTATGTAATCCTGAAGGGATCTTTTAAAAACTTAGGTTATTGGGCTGGAGGGAGAATAGACACCACAAATTTTAAGCAACTTCAGTTTAATGTAACTTGCTCCACTGTAGCTGACACCAACTACTTAAAATAACAAACTTTGAGTAGCTTTCCAAACAGAACATCAACAACCACTCTCATAATTATGGCACATGTAGATGTATTCTGGTTAGGACATAATTACTATTTGCACAGCATACATTATTCTTGTTTTTTCATCAGTACACATTACTTCCCTGGAGTTACCTACTCCATTGCTATACAGTAAAAAAGCTAACTTTTTCAGTTATTAAGCAAAAATATTTCTGATTAGTAAAATTTTACTTTCAAGACCAGGCATTTTCTGATCTGCCTTTCCAGAAATACTATCCTTTGTTTAGTCTATATCCTATGAAGCAGAAAACAAGATCATGATACAAGAAACCCAAGAGGGATGGTCAGCATCTAATGTTAATCTACCTTGCTTTTTATATTGAATGCCACTGCTGAAATTCTCAGTCAGACAGAAAAGAGCAGCTTCAGTGTCAGCTGCATTGCATTCTTCCTTTGCTAAACAGGATTTCTTATATTTTTGCTTATCTTGTCTATTCACACAATGCTTTTCAGATATTGGAACAGCATTTTCCAAGTTAATGGGAACCCAGATAATAAAATGCTGTGCCACCCACTCTGCAAAATCTTAGTCAGGTTACAGAGAATTATTCACCTGTATTAAACCACAGCTCTTACAGAGAGTTTGAACTAGGACTTCCAAGAGCACAAGTGATTACCAATAAATGACAGAATTAAAAGCCAGAAAGAATAGCAATCACCACGAATAAGCAAAAAAAGCCCACACCTATTAAATAACTTTGTGGCCATTACAGCAATGCACTAGTGAAATTGTCTCTAGATAACAGGATTGTTTACATGACATCTTCCAGATGTATAGGGAAGTGGTTTTTCAGGCTAGTTTGTAGGATAATGCTATATATACTTTATTCCCAAATTACAGAGAAGTAATTTACTAAATTACAAGACAGAAAGAAGCTTTAAATTGTACCTAAGCAAATACAGTACTTAGTATAAGGTATGCTCAAGGACCACCACCCCATGAAATGGAAATTTTAACATCTGATTTTTATCAACAACTTCAAATAAACACGATAAGATGGATCAAGACTAAATTACTTTCAGATGGTAGAAATGAAAACTAATACTGAAGACTTGCACAAACACGAAGACTACACACAGTAACAATGTTGTTATTAAACATTCAGAACATACTGAAAATTAGATATTTTCTTTAAATACTGCGTGACAATCTAACACCAACACTGAAAAACTTAAAAACACATTCAATTACCATTCTAACAAAAAAAAAATAAATTGTACAGTTAAGTACTGTACCGTCCAAAAAGCTCAGACTTCATAGTCATTAAAATGAGACCCTCTGGAACACAAAATGCACTGATTATAGCAAGCTTAATATGACACACTCAGAACAGGCTTATAGTTTACATGCAAAAGAAATTTGGGGAGATTTTTTTTGTTTCTTTCTGTTTGTTTGCTAAGAAACTATTATACCTTTGCAGGTAAATTATGTAGACAGTCATGATGCAACAAAACCAGTTCCAAGCCTATCTCCCTACCCAGAGATCGCAAATTCCTGTATTTTGGATATATCTCATCTAATTTATTTTAGCCATAAAGACTTTCTAACACTTTGATTCTTCTTTTCCCCTCTCCCCAGAATGGCTATATTTTGTTATAGGCTTTTTCTTGGGTTCCTTTATTTATTTATTTAATTGAAAGCATGTAATGAGAAAACTCCTCACAATGTCAGCTGCATCTCTCATACAGTTCCATTAAAGTTACTAAAATTACTCACTTCCTCCAAGTAAGAGCTTTGGTGATTGATCTGACACCATTACTGAATCTCAGTAAATGCTGAGTCTTACATTCCACTTGCTAGGCTAATTTTAGTAACTCTAATCCCAGATTTTGCACCACAGTGACTATTTCCCAAATATAACAATTTATAGAATAATAATTTTAAGATAGAAAACCATTTTTTCCCTTCTGACATCTCCAAAAGAAGGAGTTATAACAACTTAAAGGCAATAAAAGGTGAAGCAATCATTCTTACTTTGGATCTTCAACATTTTCCTATAGGTCACTACACTGCCTATGAGAAAAGATGTTGCAATTATCTAGGTTTTACAAAGTATATTTACAAAAATAATAATGGACTTCAGCATACAAAGCAGACCACCCTGTACTGCTCAGCAGCTGGTAAAAATTTGTTCTTTTAAGCAGACTTCAAAACACAGTTTAAAACTTTTCCTTAAAGATTGAATCAGTGATAATTCACAGACATAAGATGTGGACTTGCATTACTAGACATCAGAACTTTATTTCAATTTCTGATATCCTGTTTTTCAAAGCATTTACTAGATAGAGAAAAAAAAAAACAAACCTGCAAAGAAAACAAACAAAAAGCCACCAACCCAAGCCCCCAAACAACAACAACAAAGAAAACCCAAATAAAACCCCAAAACCACTTACACCCCATCTTTAATACTGACCACAAGGACATCATCCCGACTCCTCCCAGAAGATGGCACTGTTTATTACACAATACTGTCCCCTCAAGACATGGGTGCTTGGCACTACTGGCAACCACCCTGTTAGTACTTCTCAAACCCCTGCTATGCTCTCACACCCTAACAGACGCTTGCCACCCTTCATCAAGGTGGAAGTCACAGAAGTGGTCAGGACCCTTTCAGACATGCTGTCATGACCTTCATACTCTGGCATCAAGCTCTCTGCTTGAACCTCATTCACCAATAATAGCTAAACCCCTCAAATTTCCAAGAGCTCAGACAGAGCAATGGGTGCCTGGTTTTGCCTGCCCTACACTCTTGGTTGCTGATTCAAATGAGGCTCACCGATGCAATCTATCTTAGCTCCAGGCATTTCTTCAGGCACTCTGTTAAAGCAAAGACAGGTTGCATCAGGGGTACAAAGGCAATCTCTAAAGGGACAGTATATTACCTGCACAATAACTACAACAAAGCTCAGTCATTTGTACCAGAAAGAAGCCACTTTGAGCAAACATCAATAAGGTTATTTAAAGCCAGATTTGCATTACTAAGTTGAAGCTCAAGTGATTGACTCAAACCTCTCATCCTCTTAAATCTCCAATGCTTTCCTTGTATTTCTCATGTACAATGTAACACGCAGATTAAGAAAAAAGCCCTTAAATGGTATCTTGAAACATAATTCTTCAAAGCACTTGCAACTGCTCACTGAATACAAATACTAAAAAGACACAAGCAGTAAATCCTAACAAAGCCAACTGTGTACAGACAACAGTGGTAACCGATTTTGGAAACAGGGCTGTATTCACAGTAGCTCAGCCCTGCCTGGGCTAGCAATAACAAGACCTGAAGGACACCAAATGCCAGTGACCACTGCAGTAAGTTGCTTTCTAATCTTTATCAGAGTAGGATTAATAGTCACGAGCTTCAAAACGCTAGTTAACAAGTGCCCCCCCCCGAAGTCTCTGGGGAAACACTTCCCAAAATAAAACCATTTAAAATGAAATACACAAAGCTGACAATACCGATGCGATAAAACCACAATTCCATCTCCCACACTGGGCTTCAAACAAGAATAAAAAAGAGGGTTGCAGTTACGTAATAAGCTGCTGTTAGTAAATGTTTGTTTCATGTCACAAAATGGGGAGCTCACATAAAGCACTCCCATTCATTTTTTAATGACTTCTTTTCATTAACAATGTCCAAACAATACTTCAACCTCAGATACTGCAAGCTCCTCAGAAAATTCTTCTGTTTAATGCTTCTGAAATTGTTATTAGGCACTTAAATGCCTCACATTCTCATACCGTGTTCCCTTAAGAGTATCATACAATTTAACTTCTTATTTATATGTAACACATACACACAATAGATATTGTATCAGTGCAGAAGACAGCCATACAGACTCCAAACAAAACACATTTATTGTGTAATGCCAATGAAGGGCTTCTGAAGACTGACTTCATCTTCATAGGTGACAGGTACACTATTACATTCTGTGTACAGTCAACTCTCAGAAGCCTATGCCAAATTACAGCAGAGAAGGAAAGAAAGATGCTACCTTAAAAGACGGATCAAGTAGCAATGCTTGCTACAGAGCAGAGATCCACGAGGTCACATCCAGTGGAGCGAGGCAGTGCCGGTACTGCCCTGCCATACTGCTGCCGGACTGAGCCTGACCCACGTGGAAGGTGAGTGCAGCTGAATTAATTCACAAAGCAAACAATACGCTCACTTGTACGATAGCAGGGACAGCTTATCCCAACAAGAGCATTACAGTCTTACCTGGCTAAGACTTAAAATGTACTCTGGCAGGGCAGGCTTTGACACTGGCAGGGAAGGCTTTCAGAAGTTTTGTACAAACATACATACATTCTCTGTAAAATGCTCATTTTCCTTTTAAAATAACTGCTTTGGAAAAGATAAATACAATTCCTCCCCTCATTCCTAATAATATAGATACACTTATTTAGGTGTTAGTGACTTTCACTGACAGTCTAGCTTCCGAATGTCATGTATTTTGGATGACATTTTTGTAATCCTATCACACATCCTTGCACTTCTGAACTGAACTGAGCCCAACCCTAGGAAAGGCTGCAGACAGTTTTATCTTGCACCAAATGTAGGCAAGCCTGCCTTTGGTTAAGGGAGCAGTCCTTTATAAGCTGTTCCAGGGCTATCCTTTCAGGATAAGAGCAGAAGCAGCAAGTGGGAAGAGGAAATGATGGTGAAGAAAAATAATAGGTAAATCAATTGCAAACACGAAGGCTAAAAATCAGTCTTGATCAGCCATGTGCAAGCAGGCCTGTCCCACCAGGTACCCACAGCAATGCGAAAGCACCACAGAACACCATTTATTTTCCAAGCACCTCAAACTTCTCATGCAGACCCCCTTCCTGCCTGCCCCACACCACCTCAGGTTAAACAGCAATACCCAGCAGCAGCTTCACACCTTTCCTATCGCCTCTGGAGAGACCTCCTCCAGTTACCACACTTTGTTGAAGACCATATGCTTTTCTCAACATTTACTTCAGGTAGATATTTTTTCCAATAACACACTGTATTTTCTAGTACCCAGTTAAGGCTTTAAATAATTTTACACATACTTGAAAGGGAAGAGCTGAGAACCTGGCAATTACGGAAGAACACTGTAATGAACAAGAGCAGATACTCAGGACTCTTCCTCAAGCAGAAAAAGTCATTTACAATTGCCACATACAATAAGCGTAACTTTTCTATCACTGCCTCTGCAAATATGTTAAATACAATGACTTTCATGATCCTTTAGACTGCGTAACTGTACAAGCCATCTGCAATTTACTAATTTAACACAAATTCTGGTAAAACACAATAGCGACACTGAAATATTTTGCTGTCACTGATCTTACTCTTCTTGTGAAGGAGGCACTGCTGCCCCTCAGGGGGCTGCCACCCTGCCTTTCTACAGTCCCTAGCTGCTACACGGCTGCAACTTGGAGGCTTGTGCTGTGACACTCGCTGGACTCTCCAGGCTCTAGAACAGTTTTATCTCCCTGACAAAGAAAAATGTTCCACTGCAATTCACTTGGAGATCAGTAAGTATTCCTATTATACCATGTGCCAGTCAAACAGCCTTTACACATGAATGTCTCCACTCAGGGTCAGAAATCTTCCATTCATAATTTATAAACAAAAAACCCTCACAAACAATATAGTACAAACTCCCAGACACGCATGTATTGAACTAAAAGACAGATCTCAGACATCAATATATTGCAAAACCACACTGGAATTCTTGAAACTAATGTATACACACTTAAAACCTATTCTATCTTTAGAAGGTCTTTTTTTATATCTAAGTTGTTAAGAAACTGAAGTATCTATGGCAATGAAATCCTAAGCAAGCTGACAGGTAACCAGATGTAAACCACGCAGAAAAAAGCCTTCTAAAATAATCTGAATGCAAGTTCCTAAACTAATCACCTACTGCAAGACATCACATCTCACTTCTGTAAAGCCTTTAACTTCTGGTAAACTATTACTCAGTGTTAAGGAAAACATCCTGTCATTGCTTCCACTCAGAAACTTTGACAAGGACTTCCAAATTTCCCATGCCCAGAACATAAATATTGATAGTTAGTTGTTGGCAAATGTACGTTACTTAGATTTTCTCATCCCACATCACTTCTGACTGTGATGGAGCAGCCTATATGCTGAGAATTTGCCAGAGGTCTTCTCTGACATCATCTGGCAGCTATTCTTGCATCAAAGGAAACTTTTCCAAATACTCTAGAGACAAAGTAAACCAAATCACTACTCTAAGACCAGTCATATTTCTTAGAGCCCTGTATAGAGCCCATCAACAATACTGTGGCATTGAATAGGTGACAAGCTATAGCTCAGTTATTTCTCTATCTCCTTTTCAACACTGACACACACTGCTATGTCTAGGAGGACAGGCAAAGATAAATTAGCATCATTATTTCTTCTGGGCAACACAGTCTGCTTATCTTCTTCAAAGCAAGCTCTCGGTTCAAACGATATGCAAAGACAACTGTGCTGTTTCACTTGACAAATTCACTGGTCATTATGTTAAAGATACACTAGAGGGAAAAGGCAGCATATCTTTTTACACTTCCCATCACCTTATCTGACATATCCCTGTTTAATCATGATACTTGGCTTACCAGTAATATTTTCTAGAGTCCTTATGCCCTCCCTCCCCCACTTTCCATTTCTGCTAGAAGAAAATACAGATAAGGTACAGAAAATCAGCATGAAGCACATTTTATAAGCCAGACTGAAACACATCATCAGTGGAACTTGTGGGTTTGCTTCACTACCTGCGTACTTTGTCAGTATACTAGGCAGGGGGCTCACAGGGAATGACCAGGTGCATTCTGCTTGACCTCCAGGGATTTTTATGCCTATCCCTACATTTCTTTTGGATAAGACATGATGGGCTTGTATTTAAATCACAAGGGTTTGGGCTTTCAAAGAAACGAGGTCTCCTACATCAGTTATACACACTCAACAATACTGAATTCCAGAATCTGCTTTATGTTTAGCCATTTTTTTCTTTTTAATTTATCCTTCCTCTTTCCCTTGTACCTCAACCTTTTTATGGTGTTAATAAAACCAGTGACAAGAATTTCTATATCCCACACAGAACAGCTTCAGCAATTAAAAAAAAAATTCCTCCAAAACAGGAATGCCTCTTTCATTAACACACATCTACACTGAACCCCCGAAAATCCTAGAAGAAAAAACATTTATACAGTACCTTTTAAAATGTTTCCAAAAAGACAGAATTATACTGAAATAAATTCAGATTTTATTAGGTATGTGTAGACATTTGCTAATGTCTGTATTAAGATTCAAATGAAACAGCTATCAATAATGTAATCTAAAGCATTAGATCTATTTTAGCAATGTGCAAGCCCAATTTAAAAACTTTCAGAATTAAACACTGGTTTTGGTATTTCTAATTTTGGAATGCTAGACATTCAAAATTCCTCGTCACTAGTTAGTTTAATTCTGAAACCAGGACCTAAAGCATAAGTGTACTGAATGACAGACTATCAGGCAAGTTTCTGGTATGAATTTCCCATATACGGCTCTACCAGAAATATCCGGAGTACCATAAACATCCCAGGAATCTGAGAAGACCAGAAATCAAACACAGGCTATATTATGCAAGTCATTATTCCAGCTGTAGCCTTTCAACCAGACTGAACTACGCCACAATGCCTTGGGACTATGTTGACACACTCCACTTTTATTGGGACAAATGCTTTAACCCATCCTGAGTTTAAAATAAATTATAAAAATAACCAACCTGTGCTACACAACTACGTATGATCAAGGTGGTGGTTCTAATAGGTACTGAGTACAGGCAGTTCTTAGAAATATAACAACAGAATAATGTAATACTTGTAGATTGTCTGACCTGACCTGCAACATTTATTTTAACTCTGATATCCCAGGAGGTTTATATTCAAGTTTGAATTATATACTTGGAATGGCTGTAAATTCCCCTTAAGTGAAAAGGCACTGAACTCAGGTAACAGTGAGGGGACCGGCATGGAAGGACAGACACACAGGGAGCCGACGGGGCAACAGGACAAACCCCATTAAGAGGTTTCAAAACTAGCATTGTGTTGCAAATTCTGAAGACTTCAATGCCAGCTGATTCTGTTTCCAGCTATGCTAATGTTTTAGTACATAAAAACAGCCTTTCATTCTCAAAATGGTACTGAAATATGACCCCATGTTTTCATATGGAAAACACGTCCATTATGTTTTTAATTTGTTCCTACCCAGAACTACATTAAAAAAAAAAATAAATTAAGAAATATGACAATTCGTGTTAAATTTAGTAACCAAGAAAGAATGTGAGAAGTGTCTCTCTATAGAGCAACAAAAGAAAACTAACTGCTGGTGACGATGAATACAAAGACTGTTGCTGTGAATTAGTACCTCTTTCAAGTCTAACATCTCTTATGTGTTTCATTAAACACAAGATTCAGGGCTGCGGACTATCAGAGAGGAATTACAGCTGCAGTAGCTGATTTTTAAGACATTTTTATCTTCAGCTCTAGATGTCCAAGAGAAGTAATACTAATTAAAATAATTTCATGTATTACAATACAGAATAAAACATGATTGTTTAGGCTTATCCAATTATAAAATGTTAGTAGTCAGGGAGCAGTGGTCTTCCAATAGCTTCTTAGACTGTCACACTCCTGTAGTCACATTTTTGGCAAGAATTGTGATGGCTAAATGTGATTAAATGAACTGTTTCTGCATTTCACCTACATTCCCTTTTGCATAAAGTTTAAATAAATGGCTTTATTTTCAAAATAACAGCACTGTCTTTGTCTACACACACACAACCACTGAGGTCAAGTCACCCAATGACTTTTTAATCTAGAACTCTCTATAAAGCTATCACCTAGAGAAATAAGATTTTTTTTTTTAATTTTTTTTTTTATTTTTTTAATATAAGATGACCCAAAAATTCAACTGACCTGAGTTTTAAATTTCTGGTCTGAGGAAACACAACACTGAAAGTTAAGGACCTATGCACTCAATATATTTCAGTAATTCTCACAGCTCCTAAGAAATGAATGAGTACTAAAAGGTCACGATTAGCTCCAGCTGCTCACAAGTATATAAGCCACCCATAGCTCTATTGGCTATATCACATATATGTCTTAAGTGTGTTTTACTGGTACTCATACAAATGTTACTGTTTAAAAACCCAAGTTAAACTCCAAAACCACTACAGATGTCTCTCCTGTTCTTGAAATTTCAGGACTGATGAAGCCCAGGAGGAGGGGGTGGTACTATTCCTACTGGCTAGTCTTTCCTCTTGTACAGCTGGCTAAAAGCTGCTTTCACACAGCTTAAAAATACAGAGAAGTGAAAAAACGAATTGTGAGCACTCTCTTTAGAGGACAAATATGTCAATCATATGACCTTCCATTCAAAGGCTCAAGCTGCTCAAGGCATGTGTTGCTAGGCACAAGGCTTTCTTTCCTATTTACTAGGCTTTCTTTTCAGCTTTTAGAGACTGGCCAATGCTTATTTTCCAGAGACAGAAGCAAGAATCCAGCACTGCCTGGCAGAGGCCGGCACAAAGGGCCTTTGAGGAACCTCTTCCCCAGGGAGCTGCACCGCTGGGCCCACCTGACCAACTAACCACATTCCCTTATCCACAAACGGATCTGTAAACTGTGGCTATCACATGGGCAAGCAACTCTTCCTGGCCCAAGAATGAAAGATGAGAGATTCATGCTGCAGAAGGCTGCTATTATTGGGGCACGTACTGCCAAGGAGCAGCCATATGTATGCACTGTGAGCTCTCAACCAGGTGAGAACATCAGCTATTAGAGCATTCTTTGATGATAAACTGACAAAAGGCAGGTTGGACTCCAGGTAGTTCTTAACTCATGGACATTCATGCTGTCATATAAGAGCTGAGGGAAGCCATGAAAAGTTTCTTCTATCAGTTTGTATTGTCATTTCATTTCTACATGACAAATTTAGCATTAAAAATATTTTTAAAGCCCCTAACACAAAGTCTCATACATTTAGCCAAAAGACTTTTGACATTTAGAAGTACTACAGAAAAATAAACATGCAACAGCTTTTCATTTTGTAGTAATTCCTTTAATCTCAGCATCTTTTGTTACAAAAGATTAGTGGATTCTTAGTAAATCATTAAAAATCATGCACCATACTTCAGCTACTTTTAACTACTCCAGAATAGTTAAAGTGATCATTTGATTTTATTTTTTTCAAAGCAGTCACATAATTTTCAAGTGTAATCATCAAGATTAATTCAAACATAAGCAAGCTTTATTTTAATTATACATTATAGTTCTTGGGGGCAAAAACCAGAAGTTGGAGCTGGAGTAAGAACCATTTGTTGTGTTAAAGCAAATTAAAACAGCTTCTTGTTTCAAGATATTCACCTCTTTGGGACTTTATGACATACTTATAGATCAGTATTTAGAATCCAGGTTTTGACAAACAGAAACAACCTGTTCTGCACAGTGTAGCAAGAAGTTCCTCACAATATTCAACTTCGTATACGAAATTTTATACCGCTGCATGTTTTAAGGGCATATTATAAGACCATAATACTGAAATTAGGAGACATCAACAGTAACCATCATTTAGTTTTGAAATTACTA
>JAVHNF010058036.1:32677-45733 GCA_034783455.1 Micropsitta finschii
CAGAGCATGAGGCTCACAAAGTCCTTGGTCAGAGTAAACATTACTGAGCAGCAACTAAAAACATCGGTGTTATCAGCTCTGTTCCCAGGCGAAAGTCAAAACCGCAGCACTGCACCAGCTACTAGGGAGGAGAAAAATGACTGCTACTGCTGAACTGAGGACAGATACCCTTTGAAAACAAGGTCTAATTTAATTTATTTGCATATCCTTATGCCCAATCCTGCAAATTAGCATCAGTGGGTTAGTGTACTGCTACCATTAGGCTCCCTTGAGGTTATCAGAAAACTGTTTTCAACAAACTGTGGGCACTGAATTGAAGTGTCTGGTCAGGGGAAAAAAGATCAAACTATGATGTCTTAATTGTGACCTAGTTTGGGATGCAATACAGTGGCAGCAACCCTTGCTTAAGAGAAATAGTATATTGATTTTACTGAGAACCTCATCAATCACTGATCACAGTGACCCACGGATCATTAATCTCATTAAAAAGTTCAGCCTCATGGCAGAAGTGATAGGAGGCACACTGAAAGTGTGTAAATTAGATATACTTTTACAAATTTGAATGGCCCTGGCTGGCATCCCTGAGGAGAACTCCATTTCTAGATTGGGCAAACTCTTCACTGACTCTAGTTGAACTTTAGTCATTTACTCTGTGTCACATATTGTCTTTAAGGCCTGTGGAAACTGCCCAGAAGGTATCTATCTGGCCTGTTACTGAGCCAATTTTATAATACTCAACTCAGGGAAGGAAGAGCTGAATCAATGGGCATGCTACATCGCCTCTTAAGGCTGTTATCTTTTTGACAACAAATGTCTCTGCTGTCTGAGCCCTTTAGATGAGGTCATTGGTAAAGAGTATGGGAAACAATATCTGAGAACACACAGGCAACCTTGATTTTCTGTGTTTCTGTGAATCCAAGGAGTTTGTGTTGTTTTGAGGATGATGACAAACAGTAAAGAAAGTCAGTTGCTCATGTTGATCCTTTTAACTAAGGCAGAATCTACTGTATCACTGAGCTGAAGGTTTTGTTGTCTTCCCTATGGGCTATCATATAAAAGCGATGAGTTGTGAAGGGTTCTTTTTGTTAGATGATGGACTTTTGGAGGGGAAATTGCTTAATATTCCCTAGACTATTTCTCATCAATACACCTGTTCAGCATGTGGCCAAAAGAGAAAGATGCTGTCCTGCAAGTTGGGATGAGCTGATTCAATGGCCATTGGATGGGAAGGTTCTGCTGTTCCTCACTTTCTTGCATTTCCAGCTGTGCACAATTGCCTTTTACTTTATGTCAGCTTTGGTGCTTGTCAGACCCACCTGTGATTTACCACTTTGCTAATCCAGAACAAACGTAACCCATTAAAAGGAAAATGGATAGTTTTCTCCTGCCTTGAGGAGCTGCTTTTTCTCCTTAATGAGTGTTGAAGCTTATATGAAGTGGAGGGGTAAGTAGATGGTTGGGAATAGGAATACAAAAGGGAAAGAAACCTGAGGAGGTGGCTGAGTTGCAAGCATAAGCTTGACATTTCACCTGCTCATGGAACCAGAAGTTATGAGAGTTGGGTTGAGATGCCATCAGTATATGGATCAATCTCATTTCCACTGTTTACAGTCAGTACAGAGTCCCAGTTTTCCAGTAACAAGATATGCAAACCAGTGGAGTTTAAAGCTACCCAAAGTATCATTAGTCAGTCAAAGAAATTGGTTGCCATATGCCTGATTAGTTCCTCTCTTCTTTCATGGCTTTATTGGCATGCTCAGGACAAGTGGAGGGGCCCCAAACATGCTTCTTGCATTGCCCCTCACTCTGGTAGCTCTCTTGCCTAAGTTATATTTACTGGAAAGTAAGAGTAAATTGTTATGTTTAGTTACAACTACATTTAGGAAAGATACTATGTGTGATTTGGGCATTCTTCCAAATGGATAAAGATGGGCAGCTCAAGGGTTGGGAGAAAAGACTCATCTCACCCATGCCTTGAGTACCATTCGCATACAAACACACACACAACAAGCCTTTTCCATCAGCAGCCTTCTATCTTTGTTTGCCAACAAAGACATTCAGGCCCCGAGAACACATCCATATAACAACTTACTATGTCACAGCTTGGCTGGCAGCTAAGAGCCAGGCATATAATTGGGGCAACAGCAGTGCACAAACACCATCTGGCCAAAATCAGCTCTAACAGGCATCTGTGTGTAGCTTTCTGTAGCCTTGCTTTGAACTGGCTTTGCCTGCACCCAGTGTGTGAGTTTTCGTGGTGGGACTCTGACATCATGCGCTAAGGAAGCAATGGCAATAGACACATTCATAGCAGAAGCAGATGGTGTGTTTCTGCAACAGCCTCTGCATTCATTTATTGGGCTTAGTCACTTTATGAGGAGGATGCTGGTGTGGTCTTTTGCTGTACACGAGACAAGTACATTCTGACCCTGACACTGGGGTGGTGTGGGTATACTCACCCCCAATTGCAAAGAGCAGTGGAGACTGGTAAGATGCCAGGTTTGTTCCCAGAGCACTACAATGTCGTCATGGTTTACATGTTCCTGAGGGACACAGGCCAAATAATATTGGGCAGTGAGGGGACCAGGGCTTGCTACAGGCATGAGCTTGAAAGGTAGTGTAAACAGGCTTTTTGTCTTCTCTTAACATAGTGCTGCATTTGAAAACAGTACATAAACCCAAGGATTAATTGTGAGTGCAGGGAAGCATACCACATCATTGCTTCCTAGCCTGTGAGTTAAATGCGCAATGCTTAATGTTAATATTAACCTATATACTGAATGGTTTAGAAAGTACCTGTTTGTACCAAGCTCTCCTAGCTGAAACACTTCAACTGCAGAGTTCTCTGCGCAGAACTTGTTATTCTAAAACTTGCTTTCCCAATTAGCTGGAAAGAGCCTGATTGTTTCCACCCTTTGGATCACATTTTAACTGTAATAGCTTTACCTGAGATAGATTGATGAGCAGAGATTTCTTTAACAATGCTGTGGTTAGAGTCTGATTACACTTTCTGCATGAATGAAACTTTTGATGTAATTGGGTGTGAATTTATGGAGAGCCTTTTAAAACTTCATCAGCAATTCAGCTGGGTTGTCTCTTCTGACTGGTACAGCTTGTATCTGTCACACAAGGGTACTTCATTGAGCCATGCACTTTATTAAATGTAAATATGTAAATGTAAACTTAGACCAAACTGTAAGTCATGAATCTGCTTACACCCCAGCATGAACTCAGGATCTCTGTCATGTAGTTCTGACAGCTCCAGCTGGACATGACTAACCCCTGGCAACCCTATATATCATTAGACATGTCTGCCTCATCCCTTCCTGATTAAAGAGTAGGTTATGTGATCCCAGGTTATTGCCAGCAACGTGGACAGAAACTGCATAGCTCACAGGTACAGCATGACTTAGCCTGAGGTCAAACTGGTGCTTTCACCTTGATATTGTTGGCTTTGTCTATAGCTTGCAGAATATCCGCTCTGCCTTCACAGGCAATACACAATGAAGTTAAAGAGGTTCAGAAAAATATTCTTTATGTTGAAAGACTGAGAAAGTTTAGGTTGTTTTGTTTAAGAAAGAGTTGTCTGAAGAAGAAAAAATAACTGTTTTCAACTATATAAAAGGTCACTGCAGAGAGGAAGGGATAATCTGTTCATTATACGTGCTATGAACAAGATAAGAAGTAGGGTGCTTGGATTGCAGTAGGGTAGATCAAGGGAAAGATTCCCTCTCAGTAAGGAGGTGAAGGTCAGAAATCAGTTATGAGGAGGGCATGGCATTTCTACCATTTCATCAAATACCTGTCATAGGCAGAGGCAAGGGCATAGTGTAAGCAGGCAAGAGACAGGCTGGGTCTGAAGGGAGAGGTAGATCCTCAGTACCCATGAACAGACCTCATGTCACCATTAGGAACAGTAAAGCAGCTCACATCACTTTGACCCCTCCATTAATGGGGTTGCATGAACATCTTCCACAGGTATAACTCATGCAGGCTTATTTTCTAAGTACAGTTATTAAATTGCAGAGCTGAGAGAACGTAGGTAATCTAATTCTTAGTTATCTGCTCTGCCCACTAGGCCACAAATACCGCCGTTTTCCCGAAACATTAAATTAAGCCAGGCTAATAATGACTTTTCAACATGCATTCAATACAGGGGTGTTGGCAGCAGCAGCCCCAAGGCTGAGGGGACCATGGGAGTCCTTAATTAGGAGGTGTGGATATTTCTGGGGGGAAGTGATTTGGTGGCCTAGAAAGGTATTCTTAGTGTCCTCCCATGGATACAACTGCAAGCAATAAATGATCTTTGTGCCAATATTTTTGTAGCAGGTCATATTTTTGTGGTGTCAAGCATGCTGCTGTATTTTCTGCAATAAAGCTCACCTAATCAAAACAAGTCAGAGCTTATCTAAGCCCCTAGCCAGAGATATCTCTGTGGTGGCTACAGAGCTGGGTTTCCTAGCAACCTAAAAGGCATTAGACAGGGCTTTGTCGACATTTATCTGTAACACACAAAACCTCCCGTTTGAATAATGTTATGGGTGTGACATCAATTGACAAAAGCCAGGAAATTCAGAGCTGGGGCTGATTTTCTATCCTTGCTGCTCATCACACTGAAAAACAAAAGGCACAGTCATGTGAGTGATGAGCAGAGCAAACCAACATTTATATTTCCTGGCTTTTGTCCAAAATGAGATGCCATTTAAATGAGGTGGTTGATATTAATTTCCTTTGCTTAAGACAGGTTTAATTCTTACTGTAGGTAGCATGTTGGCAGTGCTCTTAGCTTCCCCATGATCTACTTTCTCCTTAGGAGGGCTGGCATGCATGAGGAAAGAGGTACCCCAGTCCCTCTGTGATCTTTGGTTTCTTCACAGTGAAACCAGTTTTCAGACTCATGCCTTCAAAGGCTGCGAGCATGCTCTACCAGGGCCACCACGCGTCCTTTGGCATGAAAGATCCATCACTATTAGCCCAGGGTGGAGATGGAGAGTACACCTAGGTTAAAAACATTCCATCCTGCTACCAGTGCTCAACTTTATAAATAGGAAGATGCCTTTTATAGTTTTCAGGGAATTTTTGGTATGGATCTTGGAATGGATCTTGTTATCAAGCATTATGAAAACAAAAGGTCAGGAGAAAAAAGCATTAATGTAGGTGGGTTTTTTTTTTCCCAGACCAAAAATATACTGAGGTCTTATAAATGGTCTGAAAAGTGATACTTCAGCAATGTCTTTTATTTCTCCACTTGTAGCAATATAAGTATTTAAAATCTTACAGCTTGCGCTTTGTGGAGGAGTCTGATGGAGGAAGGGATGGAAGAACTACCATTGCTGCTGATTACCATTTCAAATCCTTGGGGGAAAAGTCCTCTGGAAGTGAATGGGAACTGATCACCTCTCTATAGGCTTCTAGAATCATCATGAAGGATTTAACAGAAAATAGTTCTTTTGCTTCAAATTGCTATAATGTGGCTTAAAAGTGCTAGAAAATATGTGTTAAATTTCACATCATCTGGGGTAAATTAACTTAATCTGACTTGTGTGCAACTCTGAATGTATACCAGCTCAGTCTCTAGCTGCATAGCTTTTCATATGTTTATTTGCAGTGCTTTAGTGGTTTCATCTCTGGGTCTTTCACACAAAAAGAACAGCCCTTTTAAGTTTGTTTGAGGTCTGACAGGAAGGGCTTATCTCCATGTAAATTCTTCCAGCCTGGCTGTGAAACCTCTGAAATGGTTTTTAAAGAAAGTTCTGATGAAACTTAGCTATAGTTCAGTACTCTGGTGTTGCAAGGGAAAATCCCCTGAATTGCTGTCAGTGGGTGAGCAGCCAGGCTTTCATCCCCTTCATTCTTCACTGTAATCTTCATTTACATAAGAGTTGGTGTTTTGCTCCCCACTCATGGATGCCATACTATTTGAACTCCAAGGGGCTAATGGAATAAAGGCACATATACAGACCTCTCTGCTGACCACTGCCAGCATTTCTTTAGCAAGCATATCATGAATATATACGGCAGATATACCACAATGGAGAGGAATTACTGTGCACAAGCTTTTGAAAGAAACAGAAGCAGAATGAGGTTCTTGCACTTTCTGCCAACGTCACCCTTACTGTCCATCCGTTTGTTCTGCATTTGGCCTCCCCACCAGCAAAGCCTCTATTATGTGTGTGAAGGCAAGACAATGGCAGCCCACTACACTGCGAATGCATGCATTGTTCCACAGGCTCCTTATAGAAATCCCTCCATTTGCATGACCTGTTTCCAAAATTTGGTGGTTGATTTGTCTTTTTTCTGAAGGGGGAGAGTAAGAGGAAGAGGGACAATGTCTCACAGCTCTACACAGACTAGTGGTATGTTCATGTCCATACACTGAGGTGGATAAAACAACCATATTTTCCCCCAAAGTTCTTATTTGCAATGCATGCATGAACTTGCTCAAGAAGCTTAAAATATTTAGTGTACATTGAGATGACTGGAGAGTGGGGGGCGGGGGGAGGATACAAACCTAGCGGAGATAATTGAATACACTTAGCAATCCTAGCAGCTTTACATAGCTGTATCATATTCTCTATGGATAACACAGCTGGGACAATGTGGTTAGAGTTTTAAAATATCTAGGGGTTTCTGTCTTTAGTTAACAATAATAGCAAAGTTTAACATTAAACATTTTTAGCTCTGTTACAATATATGCTTCTTAAATGCATGACAAATTAATGTAAAATAGAGAACATTTTCCCTTTGTCATTTTTTCAGGACTCAGGTAAGCAGCAAGGGTCTCTGAAACACAGAAAACAGAAGTTCCTCAGATTTGACAGTGTTTGAAATGCCAAATGAGATCAAGGAGACAGGTATGCTATAATACATGTTCGTATGACCTCTAAAACTTGTAAAGTCCTTCAGCATTGGAGAATATCTTGCTAGATCAAATCGTATGTTTCCAGCTTCATTCCAACTGAGCTTAAATCTGTACCTTTGCCCTTGTTCTGGCTAGGATCAGGACACCAAACTCACAGTCTTCAGCAAAGCATCCATTTCAGCTCAGACCTAATTAACTGCTTAATTAGAGCAACGCTGGGGAAAGGGCTATTTGGTTTCCCTTTTTCTCTGGTGCCTGATGACATTTGTTGCAGACCATGGTTCAGCACAAAGCATTCAGGAGGGCTGAGCCTTCCTGGTGATGCACAGCAGGTTCAAGGTGAAAGTCTCCTCTGCTGGGGCATTTCTTCTCTCTTTTGAGATAATTGACCTTAATGCCATCACAAAGCTCTGCCCCAGGTTGCGCCACTCACACCACAGTTTTTTCCTTAGCAGGTGCTGATGACTAGGGCCTGGCTGTTTGATTTGGCAGAGCAATATGAAGGTCACTGAGGAAGGTAATACAGTCCTGTTGATTGAACATATGGATAAGGGCATCACAAAAAACTTAATCTACTTTGATGGGGATGCGATAAATCAGGTTTTTGTGTGCAGTTGGCAGGCAGTACTTCTGAGTGTTATTTCATCAGATAATCCAGACAGCAGAGTAATTATATATCCCTTCGGTCCCCTAATATGGCTTTAACCTAAGGATTAGGTAATTTTCATATTTGTAGGGTTTTCTAAAATAATATTGAATGTAACTTGTATATATTTCCTACCTATTTCCTGGTTTTTATTCATGAAATACTTATTCCTGTAACCAAGCAGAAGGTCCTCGTTTAACACCAAATTGACTCTAGAAAATTAACTCTATCCCAGCTGAAACCAGGACACAGAGGTAGTTTAAGGGGAAGATAGCTGATATTCCAAAGATTCATGAATGCCATTAAAGAGGACATTGGTGAGGTCTTCTCCCGAACAGTATGCGCAGGTTTGGCAATCCGCTGCTCCAGAGAAATTAACTCCAGTAGAAACAAATGCAAAGAATATATGGAATATGGACAACCTATCTGACAAGAAGGAATTGGATGTGTGAGTAATTATTTGGCAATGTGAAAAGGTAAGAGAGAAGTCTTGCTCTCTTGTGGTTTCGCAATTGTTTTAAACCAATCAATGTTCAGGCTGTTAGCACAGAGAGTTTTGAACTCTCTCTGCTTGTGCTGCATAGTCCTGACACCTCCCTTGCCCCAGTGCTTATGCTTGGATAACTCATGGTTAAGGTATCTTTTTTGATTTAATTTTCAGCTAGATGAGTTTTCCAAGATTGGCTGATCATGAGGTCAACAGTACTGTGAACACTGGTGCAAAATGGAGGAAGAAATTTGACTACCTTGTCAAGATGCAGGATGTGCCCGTGCCCCTGCCTGAAGGGAGGTGAGAGAATGCCTGTTTGGCAGCAGGTCACACATAGAATCAGCTTAAGCTAAGCATGAAACCAGAATGGAGAGGTTAACATCATCCAGGGAGAACTGTTTAAGCTATGGTACAAGCCTGGCACAAGAACAGGTGGACATATGGCTATGAATTAAATTAGGCTGGAAATTAAATGACTTCTACCATGGGAGGAATGGGGTTCCAAAATAGCTTTCTAATAGGAGTAGGGTGGTTCAGAAAAAGTCAAAAAGTGTGAGATCAAGCTTAAGGAGATTTTCATGACACAACTTTTGTGATAGTGAAGAACCAAGGCTGAAATGCCAGGAAGTATATTTCCCCCTATCTCCCCTGCTTGTTTTCATTTTGACTTTCTCTGTTACTCTTCTTTCTCCTTTTGTTTTTTTCCTGTTCTTTTTTCTACTTGGATGACAGGGCAGAAAATCCTCTCTCTGCATTTTCTCTGTTGGTATTACATCCATTTGACAGAACAAGGCAAAGGCAAATCCTGTTCTCGTGCTTTTCAGTGGGCCTATTGAAGTCCGCAGACAGAGCCAGCATGGTGCTGACCCTTTGGGCACAAGAGCTGTGTCTGTGGGAGACCATGGTTCCCTGATGACACAGCAGAGTTCTTGTCCTCTCAGTGCTCCTTGCTGCTGTGCCACACTCTTGTGCCTTAGCAGGCCACTCAGCAGCAAAGCACTTGATTTCAGTGTGGGGAAGCTGATGACACAGTATCTACCTGGAAGGTTGTTGAGAGGTTAGATTCATTTAGCAGATAAGATGCCCTGAGATGTCCAAACACCTGAGTAAACTACTGTTTCCATGGAGCCAAAAGGTCCATAATAACATGTACAGCTGTAATGAACATTACTGTAAACATGACGTTCTGTTTAATTGGAAATGAAGAGGCTGACTAGGTAGCACTTGTTGGTGAAAACAGCAGATGCCCTCAGAGCCTGGTGCCAGGACCCGCAGGGCAGCTGTGCCTTGCCCTTCCATTGGCACCAACTGTGTGTACCCACCATTTATGAGTCTCTGGTCCTCCTCCACTCTACAGGACTGGTCTGAGGTGAAGCAGCATAGTGTCAGGCTTCCTCTCCCATACCAGTGGCACTGTCAGAGTGTACAATTTGATCCTGCATCTCTAGGCCCCAAAACTGAGCTTTAACATATAACAAATACTAAGAGGGGCTCTTTGGCAGGGGGTATAATGTTTCCTGGAAAAGGCTGGTTCAATTGCACTGGTGCCCACTTGCAGTCACTGTAATTTGCAGCTTGCAAACAAATGGCTTGCTTTTCACAATATGCTGTACTATACAAAGTAAGCATGTCTTGCAAGAAGTTGATCAATTAATACAAAACCAAGTAATATGGATGCTAAGTAGACCAAGACAATTTTTTAATTCTGATGCACTATTGCAGCAGATGTTTAGGTCACAGGCAGTCACCTGAAAAGTTGCCACAGCTTAATTATATGGCATTAGTACCTTCATTTCACTGAAAGAAAACTTCTGCTTTTCACAGTTCAGGCTGTAATTCCTCAGCCATATTGTCAGCTAGTTGCCATGGTCATGCTCTTTCTCTCACCCTGGCCATGGGACCCTGCCTCCTCCCTCAAACACTTCCAGTACTAACCAGCTCTGGTGCCCAGCTACTTCAGCATGCTAAACTGACAGAAAGCTACTCACCTTTTTTTATGGGGCCAAAGGGGGCATGTTTAAAGTCGTGGGAGCTGGTGAAAGAGCAGCCGAGCCTGAGAAATCTGCAGTTGGATGGATTCAGACTGATAAAGAGCAGTAGCATCCATGTGTTGGTCACAGTTTATTTGGAACACATTTAAGAAGCCCTGTGGCTTAATTCAGTTGGGGTGTGATCCTGCTGGAACCTTCCTTAATTGCCATAGTGATGAATTTAACTCCTGTCAGTGAAATCCAGCCATTAGAGATGATCTGCAGCTATGTATATACCCATTTAAATACAATATTAACAACTGAGTGAAGGGAATATTAGAACTACTGCAGTTTTCTTCTCTTGATCAGTGTTATGTGGGTTTTCCCTTGTTGGAAAAATAAGCTAATACTCATTAAGATGAAAGTAGAATAAGAAGTGGAAGTTTCCAAAGCATCTGTCACCTGCGTTCGTGCAAATTACGATGTCTCATCTACAGGAAAACCTGTGCCTTTCTTTTTTTCCTGTAAATTTTAGATTCCACAATCGGCACTGCAGCACAAGATGCACACTGTTACACTGTTATCTTGTTATCCAAGGCCTTTTTTTTTTTTTTCTGATGAGTCTTAATCTTAAAAACATTTTATTTACAGCTAATGAACACAGAATCTTGTTTGTCTGATTGCAATAGAAATAAAAGCCATCTACGTCATTTTCATGTCCCAAATCTGCCTGTATTCTGTGTCTACAGAACTCCCTGCTGACTGCTTCACTGGGTTATTCTTGCAACATCACCCATTGCTCTTTGAATGGATTTTGCTGTTTTTTCCCTCACACACATGCACACATTGAACTTGCGTTTGTTTTGGCCAGAGAATCTCTCTGCTCAACCCATCATCAGGTGCAGAGGCTGGCCCAGTGTGTTGGGTGGCTGTTCCTTTACTGGGTGTTTCACTCTATTAAGGGATTTAAATGAGCCTGAAGGAAATGTTCTTAGTGCTTTAATCAGATCTACGATTTTGGGATAAACATATTAATGCCTTCTGGTACCAGTTTACTTGCAGCAGTGGGTAAAGCATCAGATCTTAGAGAAACACTTACGAGTTACTTCTCATAAAAATCTGAGCCTATAAATAATGAAGTCCTCCCTTTTCTGGAATATCCTCAATTATCATAATCCATATGTATCATTACAACCTGCAGGATATATCCATGCAAATAAAATATTTTGCATGGTGCCAAAATATCTTGGTAGTTGGAGGGATCATGTAATAAAAAAGAAGAAATTGTCCAGCATGGTAGAAATCATCTGCTTAAAATGAATCATGATTGAACAAACTGCTTGAGGAATGGAAGGAGCTCAAAAAGTCATCAGAGCCCATGCTCTGGGTGCACAAGAATGTGGGGAAGAACTTAGCAAATGTGGTAGCTCAGTTTGCTGAGTGAAGCTGTAGATATGTTTGTCTGCAGACCTTGGTTTTGCTCCATCCTGCCGTCATGTTCATGGCTGTTCTGCCTTTGCAGGCTTCCCCTCACCTTCTGGGGTCTTCTCCAGCCATGGCCAGTGCTGCCTCAAAACCTGACTGCCCAGCCGCTCAGTTGGCTGTTGTTTGCATGGCATCAGTGTGGCGTGTGTTTTCAGAAACCATCTTCTGGGCTTCTTGTATGAGGTTACTGTTTCAGTTTTATTAATGTGGGACCAGAATGAGCTGTGGATCTGTAGATGGTGTCCTGTGCTCCCCTGATTATTCCTTATTGGATTGTAGCTTCACAAGTACAGTTTCATTTGAGAGACCTGTAGTGGAATTTGTCTTCTTAATTTTTCCTTTTTGCATGATACTGCTTATGAGTGCTGGACAGAATCATCTTTTTCTTCTCTGCATTCCCAGTATCAGACACTTATAGATGCATAGAAGCCACTTTCGTCTATCTTTTCTGTGCAAGTTCTACAGGACTTCAGAAGAACACGTGTGCTGTGCAAATTTGACAGTATTATGTTTTGTTTTGGAGCCTTAGTGTTAAAATGGAATACAGTAAAGTTTAAAAAAAATGATAATATTCTTCCTAGCATGTCAGTAGTCACTCACACTGGAAGAAAAAGGAAACTTTTTTCACTTAAAATCAGAGAATCGCTTAGGTTGGAAAACACCTTTAAGATCATGGAGTCCAACCGTTAACCTGACACTGCCAAGTCCATCACTAAACCATGTCCCTGTGCACCATATCTACACCTCTTTTAAATATCTCCAGGGATGGTGACTTCACCACTTCCCTGAGCAGCCTGGTTTAGTGCTTGGCAGCTCTTTTAGTGAAATTTTCCCTAATATCCAATCTAAACCTCCTGTGGCGCAGCTGGAGGCCAAGCCATGAGCAGCCAGTTTCTCCAGGAAAATGCTGGGGAAACAGTGTCAAAGGCTTTACTAAAATCCAGGTAGACAACATCCACAGCCTTTTCCTCATAGACTAAGTGGGTCACCTTGTCACAGAAGGAGATCAGATTAGTCAAACAGGGCCTACCTTTCATAAACCCATGCTGAATGGGCCTGATAACTTGCTTGTCCTGCACTTGCTGGATGGATGCGATTTCTTCAGCAAGGTGATTTCTAAACACTGAGAGACCTTCTCTGCCCTGGGCTTTCCTGCCTCATTGAATTACTCTGTTAATAAAGCTCTTCTGAATTAATGACCCCATTAGGAACTCCAGAGTGTCTTAGCTGGAGGTGAAGCCTCCAGCTTTACCCATCTATAACCATCCTTTCAACAGCATCTCCAGAGCATTCTTCTTCCACCATGGGTTCAGTAGCACATTGGACTCTATTTAGAGCGAGGGATGTTCTGGACACATGGTATAACTGCGTCAAAACAGGACAGGCTCCGGCCATAGTGGCTTTCTGCAATGTGGGTTCTTTAGTGTCTCCTAAAGGGTTGTGCTCCTATTCAAGCCTTTCCCTTACGTGTCAATTAGAACTCCTCTCTACCTGCCCAGCTTCACAAGGCTCAGAGGCTGCTCCTGCCTATCGAGTGAGTCTGAATTTGGGTCCAAAATTGGCTGGATGAGGCAAAACAGCAGAGAGCATGTGGCACATTGAT
>JAVHNF010058036.1:47012-57962 GCA_034783455.1 Micropsitta finschii
GAAATGTTAGCACATTCATTAGAACAGCAGCCTTCCAAACACTGCTGTAGAACAACCAGCAGGCCTAGAGTCGATATGCATCTGAATACTGGCTCGCTTTCAAAGGACAACTTAAAATCAGGGCATTGACTTTTCATGTTATAGAGAAAAGATTTTAAAGGGAGCATTTACCAAATAGAGTTAGGAAATATTTGTCAAATACAGGTGGGCTGCAGGTTCTGTTTGAGCAGGCAGAGATGTGTGCATATAACCATGTACAGCACTATGAAAACAACACAATATATGTTTATACATCTAAATTAACAACTAGGGTAGTGATGTAGTCTAGATACATGAGAATAAAGAGGAAGACATTTGTCCAAGGAAACTTTCAGTTCTAAACTCCAGTGTGGGTATATTGAAACATCATTGAGTAGGAATGTAATGTATTATAGTGATTAAGTAGATACTGTGTCTGTGTCCTTATAATGTAATTTTTGTATAGTGTTGTGAACAGAGCAACAAATTAGGACAAATATGTCCTTTGTTGGCAGTAGGTTTACAGAAACAAAATACACCTTATTGTGTCTGTTGAAAAAGAGCTAAGATGACATAATAAAATCAATTTTTTTTTCTCCTTGTAAGAATGAGAGATGAGGGAAAGAACATGAAGATCATCCCACTTCTCATAGATGTACTATGAATTTGTGACTTACCTGTTTTTACTTTTCCCTTTTGTGTCTGTTCATTCAATCCTTCAAACTTTCATGGTCGCTGAGAAAATGCTCTGCAGAATGGGCTCAGGACCTGTTGTGCACCTCTGTATTCTTAATGTAAATCCACAAGGATGATTTATATCTCTGGAGAACAAATGTACCCACTATCAGGGCACTGCTTATTTCCTCCACTAAACCGATTAGGTTTATCTAATACCTGTAGGTTGTATTTGGTTGATTGGTTGGTTGGTTGGTTCACTTTTGGCAGGTTTCTTTTAACCCACATAGGATCACTTCATTGCTTTGCTGTCAACTACCTACCTGTAATGGTGTGGGTGCAGGGAAGAGGAGGTGGAGACGTCTGATTACACTCCGTTAGCTGCCAGAAAAAAATGGCCATAGGAACGAAGTTGAAACCACCACCATTTCTCTTTCTTACTTGAAAGGGACACAAGAACTTCAAGGGCCCTAACTTAAGCACCTTAGGTGAAAGAGAATAGGCATTTCCACAGTTACATAGAAATTTTAGTTTTGTTGATTAACCCTTCAGAGATGTGTCCATTACTGCTGTGATTGCAGGACAGTTTGGTGAGGTGCCTGGTGGCAGGGCATTCTTCTGTGTCCACAGTGGTGTTCCCACCTGGCGCAGGGACATCTTATCTGAGCTGGGACTTCCACTATGTGTACTGAATTCAGTGAAATCTTCACAAAATTCCATGGTAATCTATTTTTGCTTCCCAGCCACAGGCTGAAAGCACTGAACTGCATTTTACCTTCTTTCTGTATTTTCCTTACTTTCTGTTTTGTAATGCAGAGCTGCAGTCTAAGAGGATGATTTCATTGCTTTCATTGTTTACAGTTCTTGTTAATTTTTAACCTGCTTGCCATTGTGACCTGTTTGGTGAGGTCTGGGTTTTGCAAACTTCTCTTAAGTCTCAGCAGTAACACAATGGAAAGTGCTTTTGTGGTGTTATTGTGTGGCAAGCAGTTAGAGTAAACAAGTGTCTCAGAGAAACTCTGTTTCTAATGAAAACAAAAGGTAAAAAAGACCTGTCTCTATTATTCCCTCCCTTCAGTTGTCTTCATAGTTAGGGCTGGATACCTCTTTCCAGTGGATATTGTATTTTGAAACAGGTTCAAGTGCTCCTAATGATGAGAATTCCCTTATTTTATTTTCTTTTAGGTTGAATACATTATCACTGCAAATGAATTTTACTTTTGTCTCAAAATGCATATCCCAAAGATCCTTATTTCATCCTCCAAAAAGTGAAGACATGGTTTTGGGCAATTAGCCTGCGTAAAGAATAGTTTTAGTAGTTTTATTGTTTCTTACAGATTATGACCTCTCTGAAGTCCTGAACTCCTGAATCTCCGCCTACTATTAGCACTGTGACCAAAGATTGGCTCTGGGGTCTAAGGGGTCACCCAGGAATCCTTCTCATTGTATGATGCATTTATCTTCTCTTCTTCTTTGATGAATGCTGAGCAGTAATTATAAACTTTTCTTCCCTTAACAGAAGGATTGGTTTTCATCTGTAGTTGAGTCACTCCAAAATAAATCCAAGATAAAGTAATCAACACAATGAGGGAATGGAGTATTAAGAAGGAAATGTGAGGGGCACAGGGGATTTCTCAGTCTTCTTTGTTGTCATACCACCAAAAAGCACTATTGCAACCAGTGAAATTAATTCTTGACTTCTTTTCCTCTTAAACCACCAGTTCAGAGGGGTGTCTTTAAACGAATCTCTATGAGCAGTAATTCACAGGTGGCAGCAGACTCAGGGTGAATTTAAAACATTGGTTTGAGAAATTTGGCCCCTGTAGCAGAAAAGTTCAGTTCCTGAACTGTGAAGTGTTCAAAATTTGGACTCATATCTGTGTCTGATTTTATGAAATGGGACTAACATTCTTTACCATGTTTTCAAAATACTTTGGATCAAGGCTGCCATGGCTGTGCCAAGTATTAAATTAGATTTATTTAGGTAACCCTTCTCCTCCTTTACTTTCTTCTTCCTCCTCTAATTTTGGGTACCTTGTTAGCTACCAGTGACCCAACTAGGGTCTGCCATGTAGATGCTCTGAGAAATCCCAAGTGTAGACACTGTTTGGAAACTTTCCAAATTGACAAGCTCAGATGATTTATAGAAAGCTAGAATTTCATGTCCTTTTTCCTTTCGAAACAATCAAATCCTTTTGGAGCATGAGAAACAAAACAAGCAGCACTAGTTAATCCCAAAACTTCCCTTTGGCTATGTCTTCCTCTAAGTAAAATGCAGTTCTCCAGAACTGCTTTGCAGAAGAAAAATGTTCTACGATGTCCATGCAGATAATATGAAAAAATGTTTTTTGAAACATTTGCAGGAAAAAAACCTCAGAGGATCTCCTTGCTGCACTGGTTGCTGGACTCCTCCCATGTGGAAGGACAGCAAAATGCAGTCCTGGCCACCCTCATCCTCCATAGCAGAACCTGCCCCAATTTTTAGGGTGAGTGTAACATCCCCAGCTGGTATGGTTGTGCCAAGGACCACTGTTCACTCTTTGCCTTCTGTACAGACAGACACTGCAGTGAGGGTGAAAGTGATCTATGCACTTCCCACAGGGATGGAGGGGCATGAGGCTGAAATGGAAGGGATGATAGAAACATGCTCAGAAATCAAGAGAAGTTCTGTATATTAAGAACCTGGTTTGTTAAATTACCTCCAGATTATATATATTCAAAATGGGCTCCTTCTTGACTAGGAAATTATCTATTTGAAGTCTAAATGAATTTAAGATTAAAAAAAAAAATAGATTTCTGGATTTAAAAAATCCATTTTAATTGAATGTTTCAGCCTTTTGGAATTTAAAGAAACTGAAACTCTCTAAAGCTACATGGCAGACATATTGTTTGAAGTTTGATGACAAATTTGTCCTTAATTTTATTCAATTATATTAAGAAGTCTTTCTGTTACAAAGTATTAAAAAGCACCGCTAAGGCCAGAGAGGTGCTAGTGAAATCTTTTTTCTGTGATGCAGAGCCCTGTACAGAATTGTGTGGGCTTAAATAAAATGTATCCTGATAGCTTACCTTAAAACTCTCTGTCCTTTCCCTCGGTTCAGCTGAATCCTATGAAATAGATATGCAGCTTGGAGAAGTTCTTCACACCCCCACAAATGCTAAAAATGGCCCTGATACAACATGTATTTATGTAACAAAATCATCTGCATTAATATCTTCCTTTCTTTTCTGCGAGAAGCACAGGAGGGACCCAGGCTGACACATTTTCATGCAGCCCCTTCCATTCTTCTCCTTACATTTGGGGCTGTAAGTACAAGCTGTGTTTTCCCCTGAAACACAGGACACTAAATAAGCAGGAAAATGATGTGACTATTAATAGAGTGTTCGGCTGTAAACCCACAGCCCAAGCTTTTGGGCTCTCTCCCTTTGAATATTCAGTACCCTGTTATGTATCTAAATTGCTTGGTAACAAGAGTTCTGGTCACTGTTGTTATCCTGATCTTCTAAAATAAAGGAGACAAATGTTTTGGTTTAAAACCGAAACATTTCCTCTACTTTTACTGAAAAGCCAAGAGACTGGCTGGCCAATGGGATTGAGCATGATGTGTCAAGCCTCTAACCTCTTCTGCCTCACATCTGGCAGAGCAAAGAGAAAAATGTCCCTACTCGGCAGCTGTCCCATTTGTCATCATCATATAGAGGTGGACGTCTACTCTCTAGGTCGCAGCTTGTCCCCAGGCACCTTGGCAGGTCTGTAGCCTATAAAGAGGGCTCAGGTGCTGCATGAGAAGAGAGGAGCTTTATCTTGGCCTCCCAGGGCTGGGTCCTGCAAGGCATGCAGTCAGGAAGGGGAAGAAGAGGGTATTATAGCTACTGTTGCTGCCAATAGGGTCAGATAAAGTCTTGGAACTCTTCTGTAATGAGCAAAAAAAAAACCAGGGAAATTCAACACCTAACAAGCCTCTGTATTTTTCATATGGAGACTTATGTACTGGCTCCACTATTCCCTTATGGATACTGACAGCCGGAGGTGCTGCAGTCTTCCTTATACCACTGCTAGCTGTGATGGCTCCCAGCTGTGAGCCAGCTCCTTGTTAGGGCGTGTTATTCCCAAGGGGCTATCCCAAAGAATGACCTTCTAAACCTGTTAAACCAATGCGTGCTGCCCCAACCTGCTGCCTGTTGTGGAAATGAATCCCGGCAGTGAGAATCAAACCAATATTCTCAGCAGCAGCTGTGAAGTTGATAAGCTCCCTGTCCTCCTTTCTCTCCACCCGCCCCATCCCTCCCTTTGGTGTTGAAAGAAGGCAGAGACATGCTGAGAGAAGCAGTGCAAAGCTCTGTTTGCAGGATAATATGCAGACCACATGTATGTATTAAATGCTGTATGGAGTTATAATGAGCCAGGAGCATTTAAATGCAAGCCAAGGGGAATTTGCTATTCTGTGTGGGCAGATTTCAATTGTAAGGTTGGCAGCTCTGGTATCCTGTTCTCTAATGCCATGGGATGAGAAAAAATAGGCTTTTCTTTCAGAGCAGTTGATTGTTGAATCCGCACCAGCTGTTCACCCTAATCCAAGCTTTCTGTGCTCGCTCCTAGTAATAGAGGCATCCCTCACCCGACCATCCATCTATCCATCTCCCTGTTCTCATTTTCACGGCTCTTTTGTTATCTTTCAGAAAGGTGGATAGCAGATATCAGCAATCTAAAGCGACATAAGCATCAGTACCAGGCAAGGGTTATAACTAATTAACGAGAGAAGAAATGCACCCCCGGCCATATATTGAAACTCAAATTGTATTTCACATCCAGTGCAAGATGGGAAAAAATCCATCATGAATCAGGAGGCAGAGAACCATTTTTTTAACAGTGACACCTGATTCTGTGCTCAGCAAACCGTGTGGGAGCAGAACTGGAGTGCGTCCTTAGCAGCTCAGTGGCTGTCCCTGCTGCTGCGCTGCTAGCTCAGGGACCTGCACCCAGGCATGCAGCACCAGTGACGGAAAATAATCCTTCTTTTTTCTCCCTTTTTGTAAACTTTTTTTTTCCTCCATAATAAAGGAAGAGGAAAGGGTGAGATAAGAAGTGAGTTCCTTCTAGGTGCTTCTCACTCAGCCTGCAATGTTATGTAAGGTTGGCACAGCTAATGCCTGTTCTGCTTCACCATCAGCCCGGCTGTTTCATCCCCACTACACAATTACTTCATCAGTCTCTCCTACTAGACATCACAGTGCTATTATGATTAGTCACATTTATTAGGATAGTGGCTAAAATAAAATTAGCAAGCACAGGGGCCCAGTTGCACCAGGGACTGGCTGAACACGGCTACAAGAGGTCCCTGCCCCAGAAACATTCAGATCTTCTAGAGGAGGACAAGGGACAAGGGGGTGACACACAGGAGCCAAAAGAGGAGCTTGAAAGCAGCAGGAGAAACGCTGTAACCATGAAGAACTTTGACAGGGGTAGGTGACTTTAGGTGGGAGTAAGCTGACTAGGCATGAAAAGCAGCAGGAGAAAGGACATTGCAGGGTAAATAGGGTGGAGGAAAGGTAAAAGAGTAAGTGACAAGCTGAAGAGCAGAAGTTAATGGTGGGAGAAAAAGGTTTGCTCAAAAAGGCAGCTAGCACAGGAGACCCTCCGTGCATGCATGTCTCCTGCCCATTTTGCCTGCTGCTGATGCTGCTGCACATTTTGGCCCTTTGTCCAATTCCCTCATAGTGCGTCAGTGTCTGAAAGGGGCCTCCTTCCCTGCTCTCTGTGTTGTTCTGGGCTCAGAGGATTACCCCACACTTTGTGAAAGGGCAGCCTGTAGCCTCTTTTCTGGAAATCTTGGTTGAATTTCAGAGACTGAGTGTAATGCTAGAACCATGCAAACTGAAAAGTCGCATTAGCACTGAGGATTGTAGTTCAGGTTTGGAAAACACAGACATAGGATGCTCTGGGGCATGATGGGGAAAGTGGATTGTTTGACCTGAGAAGGGGCAGAGAATTTGCATTCCTGTATGTGTCCTGGGTTCAGCATATAGGCATACGGATAGAAAAATGAGCCCTTGAACTGACAGCTTGAGTTCCAGGAGCCAGAGATACCAAACGGTGTGTGCGGCGTAGCTAACAATTTAAACTAGTGTATCTGGACAATTTACAGATAAATATTCATAAAAAACTTGGTTTGGCAACTCATTAGCTGGCAAATGTTAATGTTAATATGAAAAGAGATCTGAATGTGATTCTTGCGTGAGTAGAGAGAGGAATAATGACTTGCAATAATGTGATTTTTTTTGCTTTGCAAATGGCATTGATGACATTTCTCATGGACTACTGGATAATGCTTGAGTGTCCACATTTTCAGCAAAATATTGAAAAAATGATGAATTTGCGGAAAAAAAGTTCCAAAAAGGCTTTGAGAAAATTAGAATTATAATTTGAGATAATACTTTCTAGTAAAAGACTCAGAGTGCTTAGCTTATTATGTTTATCAAAAAGAAGATTGAGAAGTGGCTTAATTACAATGCAAATACCTTCGTTGTGAGAATATACCAGGTATTAAAGAAATCTTTAATTTAGTGGAGAAAGGCATAGTGAGAAACAATAGCTGCAAACTGAAACTGACCAGACAAATTTACATGAGACATTAGGCATAACTTGGTTTTTAACAGTAGGAATGATTTCTGACTGAACACGTTTTAAGTGCCAAATTCTTCACCTCTGGATGCGTCAGATGAGGGCTAACTCCTTTGTGAATGTTTCAGTTAAACACACATTTTTTGTGATTCACTGTAGATGATACTGGGTGGAAGCTGATGGTTTGTGATATAATCTGGTGGTCCTATTTTTTCCCCTAGAACTCAATGAACAGCCTATTAATCTACAAGACCTCAAAGCTTTTTATGCTACCCCCTTTATCTGATTTATTCCTTCTTTACTAGCTAATAGGTAGAAAGCTGATGGATCTGTAGATATTTGCATAGCAGTTCGCCTAAATCCTGGAGATCCTCCAATTCACATGGTAAATAACTGTAATTAAAATTTAAAACACTTACAGCCTCAGTTTCAATCAAGACTGACTTCCAAGGGTATTTCTGGGGGCTGACAGCAATGGGAAGGCATATATGAAGCTTCTACAGGTTGGGTGAAAATTGAACAGAAGTGTTGATTTGACAAAACAGAAAGCTGCTTAAATCTAGCACTCAGTGGGTACCTAAAACGGTTAACACTGACACACAGTTCTTTACAAGCACTATCAGAGGGTGGCTGATAACAGTGCTGGGAACCGCTTGGTGTAAAGTAGATGCCACCTGGACTCTTCTGGATTAAACAAGTATTACATGAAGCTTGCAATCATGACTGGATTCAGTAATTTAGTCGCTTCGAGTCCTACGGTCCTAAAACATCTGCCGCCGAGCTGTTCTGGTATGCACTAATCCAAACTCTCCAAACACGTTTGTTTGGACCCATGTGAGTCTCATTGCTGTGGGCACTCCCTGAGTAGTCTAACAAGGGAGCTGGTTGGCATGAACCTTGGTGTCAACAACAAATAAGGGCAAATATGTCATAAATTTAGAGCCAGAGACTTTAATAGTCACAGGACTTAATAGGACTGCTGAAAATGAAACGCAGCTGCCAAGCTGTTTGTCTCAGCGACTTCTACCACCCCATGGGTCCTGTCAAAAAAGGGAAAGAACATCCCATTTGAGCAAAAGCCTAGTACGTGAATCGGTGCAGAGCCCTTTAAACACTGTGGCCCAGTCCCACTTGTGGCAAATTTACCCCATAATGAATCAGTGCTAAAATTGTCACATCTCAGAAGCCTGTCTTTCTGTGCACAGCCTGCTCCTTTCTCACGCTTTCAAATGCACAGCCGGCCTGTTTTGTACACAGCTGCCATGGTGTGATTTGCTTTGTGTTTATGCCTCAAGCTTTGCCTCTCTGTTTCTGTGTCCTCAGCCTCAGTCTATTTTATATTGCCCCAGCTGGAATGCATACAAGAGAAACATCCCCTTCAGCCATGTATGAGGGCATCAGGGCTGCAGTGACACTGTAGAATTGCACCTAATTTTTCTGATTGACTTTGGGCACTGTTGTGGGGTGAGGGGGTGTTCTCATACTTGCCAGCTCAGCTATTCTCGCCTGGCACCCCATCAGGTACGGCTGTGCTGTGGGTCCGAGGGTGTTGGTCTCTGGCAGCACTGCCACTGCATCCTGTCCATCATCCAGAGAAGGTGTTGATGCAGCATGGCAGGGGACAGACAGTTTGGCAGACACACCGTGGCATCCAGCCCTGGCACCCTGCAGCTTCCAGTTCTTTTTTGCATGGGCATCACAAGTTCTGATCTGAACCTGGAGCCGTTGTGCAGATCCTGTGTGGTAACATGGGTGTAAATCGGGAGCAGTGGTTTTGAAGTGGGTGATGCAGTATTGGTGTGGTGTGGCACAACAGGGGCTGCTCTAGTTCAAGAGAGGAAGAGAGGGGGAGAAAGGCAGAGAGCACTAAGGTAACCACAGAAACATGGTATCCTTGGATATTAGCAATCATGACCTACTTCTGGGTATTCACTCACATTTTTAGAGATGTTGACAAAGGAGGAGTAAAATGGAGGGCTTAAAGCTCTAGGGAGAAAAGGGGGATTTTTCCATCATTTTCTAGGATTGGAATTATTCATTATAATATTCAGCTACTGTAATTTTTTAAAAGTTTAATTCCCTTGCACATCATCCTGTTTTCATTCCTTTGTATACAATAGAAAGTATTTTAATAATACATTACTGAAATATGACTGACAGAGCTGCATTATTATGTGTAAGGTGTAGATTGGAGTGACTAGGGTGTCATTGCGCATGTATAATCTTTCTGCTGTCAGTGGTATTAATCTTGGTCTATGTTTGATTTAGATCAGAGAGAAACTCTTCTTCACACATGGTACCTGAGCCTGCAGGGCTCCCAGGGACCCTGCTGCAGCTCAGGAGAGATCTCCATTAAATATCAGAGAAATCACAGTGTTTTAAATGCAGGAAAAAACAGGCCCTGGGTTTCAGCTGAGTCTATTTTATGCCAGATTAAACACCTCTTTCAGACCAAAAAACAAATGACAAGGAAAATGTCTGGAATTCACAGTCATTCCTAAACTATCAAAGGGGAGGGCTCTATTGATAAACAAAACCAGATGGGAAGACAAGAATGTTGCCTGCTTTTGAGCAGTAAATGTCCATTGTAACGAGCAGAAAGTACATAATTTAAGGCTTCAACTGAACAATCATTAAAACTTTCACTTCAGTGGGCCACAAGCCATTGTAGTGCAAAAATCTGTACCTGGTGTATTAATAAGGGCAGAAATTGAGGTTTAAATCTATAACTTTAGTTTCTAGTCTTTTTTCACTTTTGACAATTTTGTACCAAAACCCCCCACAAGTTAACGAATCAGGGCTTGTCAAAGTGTTTTTAATATTTTCTCAGCTGCAGTTCCTTCCTGAGTACATGATTTCAAACACGAAGGCTAAACTGGAAAAATGAAACTGAAAGAAAATCTGAAAGGAAATGGTAGTGAAAGTGTAGCTTTCCAACTTGACTTTTTATTAACTGTTAAGTGAAGACCAGATTAGCTAACAATGCTAACATAATGTTGCCTGAATTCTTTTCCAATACTGGGTATGTGCACAGCTGCTTTCTCTACAAATTGAAATCAACAGGTATTTTATAGCTGTATCTCCTGCAGAACTTGAATCTCAACAGCACGGTACTGACTAGCAACATAGCTTAAAGAAGTTCTGTATAGCCCTTCACCCAAATGAGACATGGCTCAAGCCATGTTGTTGATTCTCTTTGCCTCAGTTTTCCCTGGCAAAAGCTCTGACCACACCACCCAAGTCTTGGAAGGCAGATGCAGGGACTGTGGGAATGCAGACCTTGGGCCCACTGTAGGAGAGGATCTGGTTCAAGATCATCTTAAGAACTGAACATGCACAAGTCCATGGGACCTGATGAAATCCATCTGTGGGTCCTGAAGGAGCTGGCAAATGAAGCTGTTAAGCCACTGTCCATCATAGCTGAAAAATCATGGCAGTCAGGTGAAGTTCCCGACAACTGAAAAAAGGGAAATATAACACCCATTTTCAAGAAGGGGAATTACAGAGCAGTCAGTCTCACCTCTGTGCCTGGCAAAATCTTGGAGCAGATTCTCCTGCAAGGCATGCTAAGGCACATGAAAAACAACAAGGTGCTTGGTGACAGCCAGCATGGCTTCACTAAGGGGAAATCCTGC
>JAVHNF010058037.1:0-18590 GCA_034783455.1 Micropsitta finschii
CCAGTCAATTTTCAATTAAGTTTATTTTTAAGTTTCATTTCAGATCTGATTTTTTGTGTCTAATTGTCATTGTCCAGTGGGACTGACATATGAACTCTGTGAGAGATCCGAGGCTCATAATACACGATCTTTTTTCTCTGATAAACAGGCTATGTCAGTTCAGCTTCTATCGATTCTTGCTGTGCTGCTGTGTTCCAAAAATAATAGATTTCTGTTTAGCTTCTGTGTTCTAAAACATAGTCTTTTACAGTCTTAATCTGCATAACCTTAGGGTCTGCTTCAATGATATTCTGTTTTTTCCCCCATGGTGATTGAAGAACAGGATGTGCAATACAAACTCTCCGCTGCCCAGAAAGAAGGCCTTTGCAGCACCAGCTGACCATCTTCCATTGTACAGAGCTGACCTCTAACATCACCTCAGCAATACTTTTTTCTTAATAACTTGCATAAATTGATCTAGCTAGCTAGTTTCACACCTATTTTATTACTTGAGATTAATGATGATTGAAGTGTGATGTGAATCGGATTCTTTACTATACCTGTACTGGACAGACACAGTTTATGATTCTGAGAGCTACCTCCAGAACTGATACTGGTTTTCCAGTCATGATAAACTTCCTTAACTAAGTTAGATCAAGTGGTAGCATATACTTATATTGCTGACCCTGCCCTTATTTGCACCCTGGCATGGCTTCAGACAGGCCAAGCACGGTCTAAATGTATAAAAACAAATTCCATTATCCATCCTTATTTCTATTCAGAGGTAAGAAGTTGAACCTTCTGCTGCCTGTTTATCTTCAGCAACCAACCAGGTACAGACACCTCTTCCATTGTTTGGAATGTGATCAGCTAGTCTGTAGGCAAATGGTCTTTGGTCTCCAAATTTTGTGTCAGCCTATTGAATTTTTAGATCATGTCATGTATTCCTCTTTAATTTCCAAAGGCAGCATGTTATGATACTCCTAAATTGTGGTGTACAAGCAACTATGGTGATGGAGTCCCTTCATCTGCACTGAAAGGCAGCAGATTTCTGAAATCAGTACATTGAGTGTCAGAGTCACTCCTTAGGAATCTATTAATCAAGAGTGGTTATAATGCTAGGGAATCTGAATGATGTTATCATAAGTGGGAGGCTGAAAACTATATGCCCCCAAGCACTCTGGAGTTGTCAGTTTTGAGAGTGGTTTTCCTTAAGTCATGTATGAGGTAACTGTACACATATGGTCAAGCATTTGAAGGAAAACCAAGTTGCTTATCAATATATATCAAACTCCTGTTGTATCTGCTGAACACATTAAAGTTCGCAAGTCTCTGCTTTCATATGCCTTTGGACTCCTTTTGACCAAAATTCTATTGGGCTAAATAAAATACTGGATGTATAGCATTCACTTAGTCCTTCCTATAGCACATTCAGAGAATGGGAAGAAATGTAAATGTTTGCTTTGGGTATTGCTAAGATTAACAATGTTTTCAGTATCAAGGGAATTGGTGAATGCGCATGCCCTGCAGTGTCAGTATACCTGTACTATATCTATACTGTCTGTATCTTAATTTAGATATTTATATTATCTGTTCTCTACATTGGCTATAGAGGAAGATTAATATAATCAGATGGCTTTCTGAGACATATTGAGGTCCATTTGATCAGATGGAACTCAATCCCAGTTGCTACAGAGGTAGTTTTTTGTGCAGTTTCTGAGTTAGAAATTTTTGCAGCGTCATGCTCTGGGAAAGTCTCAGCAACTTTTTTTTTCCTCATTGAGGTTATTTACCGCTTATCCCTTCTTGCTGCATAGCTTTCTAATCTGGTGGATGATATTAAAAATATAGTATATATAGTATGTTATATTTCTAATCTGGTGGATGATATTAAAAATATAGTATATATAGTATACTATACATGTGTGTTTATGTATTCATATATATGTATTTATATAGGAAAATGATAATATACATAAATGTGTATAAATAAGAAATATGGTGCATATATGTAATGCTGGATAATATAAGTCCTGTTTCTGGGTCATTCAATGTCAAACTTTGTGTATTTTTCAAGTACTCTTTTCTGATTACAGATACCACAAACCCTTAATGATACTGGTTTCCAGGGAAAAATGATGCTTGCATGTCTGTCATATACCCCTACTTCATGTCCCACCTTTCAGCAGTCTGATAATTTTTCTGATCTTTTCTGCAGCGGACAAATGAAAAGAAAAGGTGTTGGGAAGGGGAGGAGGGAAATGTGTGTGTGTAACTATGTTTGAATTTATTTCCCAAATCAATATTTTTTAAAAAATAATGTCTTACAAAGTTTCAGATTATAATCTTGCAAAACCTATAGTCATGTTGGCTGAACTAATAAGGGTAACTATTTTTTACCCCTCAGTTTGACCCTGTGTGTCTACATGCCTGTTTTTCAGTTAGAAGATCTGAAACCTAGGGTTGAGGGGCCACTGTAATTTATGCTGTCTATATTCAGTAAATTTAGTCCATGTAGACACTGTAGCCATTCAATAGGGATTCTTGGACATCCAGGCTACCGTGGTTAAATCACCACTCAAAAGGGTACAACAGTAATTACCTAAAAGCAGTAGTCTGCTGCCAGAATCATTAGGTCTGTCAGGCTGCTCTGAAAACACGTTTGAGATTCTTTATGGTGTTGCATGTACCACACACATTAAGACTCCACTTTCCAAGCAGGTGCACACAGTCAATCTTGGAAAAACTGAAGGGAAGGGGCTTTACTTTTAAGGTATAGTAGGTATATGGAAGTATAGCAATTAAAATCCTTTTCTGCTTTGTCACTTTGACTTACACAATTATGTAATCTGGAAAAATACATCAGTGTCAAAATGCTCCAAATCAGCAACATAAAGAGGAAATGAGTTTATGAGCAAATGTATTTCCAGATCGCCAAAGAATACATGGGTTTTGTCACTAGAAGGTCTTATTTATCTTGGACTATATTACATTAACTTGAAAATAAATGGCAAGTTTTCATTAGGCTTGTAATAACATGTAGGCACTTTGCTTAGGTCTTTAGTCTTTAATTTCATAATTTTACAGGGAGCAATTTTACAGCTTTGCAGAAAGTAATTATTCTTCTAGGTTTCTCTCAGTTATCAAGTTGCTGAACAGTCTGTTCTTTACTTCATGTTACTTAGAATATAGATAATAAGTTGCTGATAATGACCATTTTAGGCAGCTGTACACTGTTTAAATTATTCATATTATCAGTAATACAATCATATCTGTTAGCCAAAATGGTTTTTGCTATCTATTCTTGAAGCAAGAACTTCTAGATTGCTAAGTTATAATTGACAGTGTCTAATGTCTTTTGTTACTCACTGGATTACTATGCATAATACTCTGAACACTATTTTTTTTTTTAATTAATATATATTATGGAGAATATATATTTGAGCAACCTGGCCTAGTGGGAGGTGTCCCTGCCCATGGCAGGGGTGTTGGAATTAGGTGATCTTAATATCCTTTCCTATTCTAACCATTCTGTGATTCTGTATATATAAAATCCCTTATAACCACCACACTTCATGTTTTTTGAGATATTAGATTGTAGCATTTGCCAGTATTATGGTAAGCTTTATAATTCATCTGCTTTTCCACAAAATACATTGTATTTTTCCTTTTTATCCTGAATATTGCAAATGCTTTATTTACTTACAGTAGATCATCATTCACAGTAGTAAAAGGTAAAAAGCAAGTTTGCAAATACCAGTACTCTAAAAAGACCTACCAAGGTTTAATGGTACTGAAAAATAACTTTTCTGTTTATAATAGAGGTTTTTGTTTGTGTTTGTTGTTTGTTGTTTTTTTTTTCTGTTTTGCTAACTAGTTATTATCTAAGATATTTTTGTTAAACATGGAATAGATATTGTAAAGTATTTTATCTATACAGGCTTTTTATGACTCAAAAATATTTTCCTATGGTTAGCATGCTCTCTGTTAACATAATTTTTTTGCTTTTCCATTTCTATAATTTCTGTAAGATTCATCAACATTTTTGTTTCACAAAAGTAAGGCTGTTTACTATATTCTGTTCTTGAAATAAGACCTAGTAACTGGTCTTATAGTACTTGGACCTAAGTTTCTCATCTCAAATGAATTTTCCAAATGAAATGGAAAAGGTGTTTTAAACAAAATTTTATTTTACACTTTTAAAAACCCCAACCACTTATTAAAAAGGCTTTTAACTGACTGAAAAACTGTAAAAGGTAAAAAATACCTACTGCAAATATAAGCATCAATATTTTAAGAAGATAATGCTCTGTTATTACTATGATTTGCAGTGCAACAGGGAAGTCTAATTTTCTTATGCCAGAATACATATTTCTGTACACATCTGTCACATCTTAAACAGGATAAATAACATCTTTCAGGCTCAGGGAGTCAACAGCCAGCATTAACTTGTATCATCAGTTTTCTGTTATTGCTTCTGCTCTAAAGCCACCGTTGTAGGGGAATTATGAGGTAGGCAGTGAAAATAAAGAATTGAGCAGGATAACTTTGAAAGATAATATGTTTTATTATAGGCTGAACTAAGAATTCTATCATTGGAATTCATATGATTTAAGTACTTCATAGTAATTGCAAGGGAATACTGCAGAATTACTATTCTGTAATTTATACCTCCAATATTTCATTACACATACTTATGCTCTGGGCCAAGAATTCACTGGAATTAATTTAAAAATTTATTCATTATTATGGTAATTTGAGGAACTTGTGAGGAATTTTCATCCAACTGGTTATGATTTGTCAGGTCTTTTTAATGCTGGGTCTTGCACCTGTTTCTGCATCCGGGTTGTAGAAACTATCAAGTCCTGCCCTAGAATGGATCTGAACTGCAGCAGAACCTGGGAGCCAGAACATGCTGCTAGGTTTCACTAGTATTGACTTAGAATATGTCCACAAGTATTTTAATTTGGGTCAGGATCACCTCCTTGCTGTGCTCTGAGACACAATGAAAAGTGTGCTGGATCCAGTTCTGATGAAACCAACCAGGCCAGGCTGGAAGGGGCCTTGAGCAACCTGGTCTAGTGGAAGGTGTCCCTGCCCATGCCAAGGGGGTTGGAACTAGATGATCATTAAGGTCTCTTCCAACCTAAACCATTCTATCATTCCACCTGTAAAAGGCTGTCTCCTGGAGCCTGTCCAATGTACTCCAGCAGTTACTGGGTTCTTGGTCCGTCTGTGCAGGGCAGATGGGCTAACACTCCTTGTCAGAAAATGTGATCTATGTTAGCCCCCCCCCCCCCATTCCAGCTGCCACCCTGTAGTTACAGGATTTTGAGGAGCAGTGGAAATTTTTCCTCAGTGTGTTGTTTGAACAGCAGCACACTGATTGTCTAAGGCAAGTAGAAGAAGTCACTGTAGCTGTGCAGAAGGGATGTTAGAGAGCGCCAGGGCACAGTGAGACTAGGTTAGGAGACTGCTGACAGGGAGCTAAAGAACCTATCCCGGTGGCCTCACCATGCCTGGAGGTGCTGAGTAGGGCAGTGGGCATGGTGTGCCACAGGCATACTGACAATGTAGCCCAGGTCAGGGCTCTGAAGCCCTGAGGTTTCTCACAGTCATTTCTCTCCATGTATCTGTCTCTCAAAAGCCCAAAGACAGGTCATCCTGCTGTGCCATGTCAGACATGGCCTTAAGCAGGCCAGACTTTCTGGGGTGGGGGAAGGAGCCCGGAGATCCAGGGCAGTAGAGGGGAAAGTCCCACAGTGCCTTGACAGCAAATCAGAAGCGAATGTGATTTTTTTTACCTAAATTTCATTTTAGCAGATGGATGCTACTATAGGGTGGGTAATAATAAGGCGCTGGAGCATCCTGGCTAGAAATACAGTGTGTGTTGTCACCTATCATGAGGATGAAATGTGTGCATACCCTTTGCATGCAGACAGAAACACTAGTTTGAATTTCTGTAAAACCAAACCACTGTTCTTTTAATGTAAAATGTTTGATTTGGGCATTTCTCATTATGGCAATTTTTGACAGTTTCACTCTGGCAAGCTATTAAATTTGTAGTTTTATTACTAATTGCATTAAATTTATTTTATATAAGGGAGTTGTAATATGCTACTCTTTCAATTAGGTCATAATTAATCAAGTACTTTATTTTCTCTAGGGAAATGTTACCTGTTTTTAATCCAGGTGACTAGGTCTTTAAAACACATAATTTGATCTCTTTCTGCTGAAGGAAACCTTAAGGAAAAAAAGGTGGAATTTTGAAGTTCAAATTTATATGTATAGTAAATAATTTTATTTAGTGTAGAAGAATGTGTAGGTTAGAAGAATGTTCCTTTTATAAATCGTATGGGGAGTTTCTTTTTGCACTATTGACACATGACATCCATTAGAACCCAATAGTGCTTTTGTACAATTATTAATTGTAAATGGTTATTAAGTTCATTGATTTCTTATGCTTCATGAAAATGAATTTGTATGTCTAAAACCAAACAAAGACAGACATGATCTTGCTTTTTCATAGCTAATTTAATTGTCATTGGTTTTGGTACAGTGATTGATACTGAATGGTATGATATCATTAACTTTATGATGGGAAATTAGTTTGCAGAATACTGGGACAAGAACAATAATCTAATCAATACAATTCACAATAAAAAAAAGTTTATAATGCAATTATAATTTAAGATGTTTTTAATTTGTATATAATGCTGCAGAACCTACTTTCTGGGAAGAGGGGAGAAATTACATTTTGTAATGATGGTTGACACTCCTATGGTTATTTTGGTTACAGTTTATTTTTTATTTCTGATTACCTGCTATTTAGTTGATGAAAAGCAGGGTGTGGGAGTGTAAATAATAGAATATGTACAGCTCAGTTGTGAACCAGAATGGGCCTAAAACAAAACCTGGGAGCAAGATCTAGGTGTATCAGTGTCTAAAACGACATCATCACTTTTGGTCCAAATGCAGAGCAGATATGTAAATTAAATATAGCTTAATCACTCAAAAAGCATCAATTCTGTGAAATAAAATGAAAACATCAAAACGTCTGAAAATGGGTTAGCTGTTTCTTTAATCAATTTAATTGTAGAAGTTGCTTGACAAAAACAAGTTTTCTTACTTTATTATCTGTGAGAATGGCCTTAAGTATTAAAGTATGCTCTCACATACTAATACATAATTATTTATACTACTTTGATGTTTTGTGTATTTTTACAAGGTGCTAATTGTGCTGAATCAAGTTGACAAAACTGCATAATTTGTAGGTTAATATTAGCATAATCCTACAGTACATTATTTAGCAACAGTATAGAAATTAAGTTTACTGTTTTTCCAATCTGATGAATAAGATTGTATGTCTCTAACAATAGCAATTTCCAGGACATAAATAATGGCTTTTAGGAAAGTGTATAACTATTCATGTTCCTTTTCATGTGGCTGGCTGACTAGCTGTGAAGTTTTGCTAAAGCAGAATGTGTCACAGAAGTGGGTTTCATAGTTTCCGAAGGATCGTTATCAAAATATCAAGGAATTAATTGAAACACGATGCAAAATTAAGACTTGGTTTACAACAACAAACTAATAACCTTTTGTTCTCCTTCTCATGTTTGTGACTTTCTTATGTTCAAAGGTTTTTCTTTCCACCTCTGCATAGCTTCTTTAAAATTGCAACTTTGGGACACAGAACATCAAGTTCAGTCCCATTGTATAGAGTCCCACTGACAGCATATCTAAATTGTCATCTGTAAATCTTTGTGCAATATCATGTACAATGCTACCAAAGAATATTAAATTTTGCTTATAGGAATTGAAGTCCAAAAGTTTAGTAAAATGATAATCTTTGAAGGAAGGAAAGTACCGATATTTTTATGGCTTAATGTAAATTGTGAGTATCACCTCAGCAGTTGTCTTTGGTTGCTTTTTTGCTTTCTTGGTTTCCAGAGGCAAAACAAATCTATTATGTGCTAATGAGAAAAAGGAAATCACACCCTCAAGCCATTGATTAACACTTTTCCTGCTGGTGTGTCAGTGCATATAGGAAAACATTATGCCAGTGTACCAGCTGTTTTTAAATTGTCAGCCTTTATCATGTTACGGAAATAAGGCTACCTCGTTACATATCAGAGCTCATGTACAATGCTTACACCCTTTGTAGTGTATACAAGTCATACATTCTCATCCGGAGTCTGTACGGAACTTAGCGCTTGGCTTCAGGGTGCCCTCTTGTATCTTCTTATCGAGCATATTCTGAGAAAAATGTGAGAGGACACATCAAATTGGAAATACTGCCGAAATATCAGACAATCACCTACTATCCCTACCACTTATTTTCACTTACACCCATCAAAGGGAAAAGGATTAAGAAGATAAAGATACAAACAAATGAATATACTGGGGCTTTTTAGCTCAATGGCTTGTCCATGACAGCAAATAAGGGTGGATCCCTAGGCAAAAGTATGTAAAGCGCAAGGTCTGTAATGATACTTTCATAACCATCGAACTGTGTGCTTGAGGGTTCCTGCAGCAGACATAGTCTTTCTGAGTTTTTATAGACCTCAGAACATTGCTCTTTTATGAATTTAGTTGTGAATTTTTACCATCTACTTTCTCCTGTGCAGCAACTTAGCTGCTCAGCATTTGTAGTTAATTAGCCTTCTTCTTTTGTGGGTTTTGAACTTGCCACACCATAACAGGATTTTAAATTGTAAAACAAAAAACAAAACAAACAAATGCCTCTTTGGCTTTTTTAATTTTAAAAAGGTATCTGAAGTAGTAGTGTATGTAAAAGGATTTAATAGATTTGGCAGGGCAATCTCTCTCTCTTAGGTGTACCTTGGGAGGTATATCCCATAACACTCAATGTGACTGTAAAGCTGCACGGTGATGTCCCCTTTCACCCCCCCTATTGAATGGACCTGCATCTTCCACTGCAGCAACAACTGTATCTTCTCTAATCATTGTAACAATAACTTACAATGTTAAGTACAGTTAATCACTGAAAGAATATCAATTTATTGGATTTGTCTGTCCATAAATCTCCTCTGTTTCTTACTGATGCTTAATATTAGTTTATACATACTATACTGAAAGCAACAAGTTTTCTTAAGACATAAGCAATAAACACTGGTATTTAAAATTGTAAGTTTTAAATATGCGTATCTTCCCACTGCAACTTTTCTCTCTCTTCTTGCAACTCTTAATAGCCAGAGCAAAGGGATGGAGAATGGAGAGTGACGGGAGATTCAATTTGCAAGTTCTGGAATGCAAATTCAGTGTTACTAATATCAACCCCTACTGAATATTTGCACTTAAGCTGCTGATAAACTTCCTCATGCTGAAAACAGTAATTTCATTTTGTGAGGAAAAGGAGGAAAGCTGTTTTAGTATAATGTCCAAAATGAGAGAGCATACTGGACCAAAAGAAATGGATTTTAACTTTTATTTCCTAGGTGATTTTTTAAAATGTAAAATAAATTTTTTCTTGTAGTTCAGAGCAAGCTGTTTAAAAAAAAAAAAGAAAACAAATTATAGTGTGCCTTTTGATTATTGTTTGACTAGTTTTGAAAAATAAAGTATGATAAGCAGCGTAAATGATCAGAATCATTTTAATAAGTTAGGTAAGTGACTACAACTTTCATAGGATCTATAGTCTGTTTGCTTATATTTTCTGCAAAATTTTAAGTCATCATTACAATGAAAGAGATCATCTGTGTTGCCTGATAGTAATGTGATTTTATTTGGTGAATTAAACTCTAATGTTCAAACAATCAGATAGTTTTTTCCATTCAGAACCAGATTACTTCCTAGAAAAATAATTGACCATCTTTGTTTTTTTTCTTTAAGTACACCCTAAAACCAATTATAATCACATAAAGGAGGATTAGTAACCTAAACAACAGTAGTATGTTTAATTATGAGCTGCTAACAAAACATTTTAGCTAATCTCTGATTAGTGATCACATTTGGCAGCAACCCAAAACATAGGATAACTGAATTCATTAAGACTATACCATCTGAAAATAAATAAATAAATAAATGAATAAATAAATAAATAAACCAACCAAATCTTGTCTTCATTTCTTTAGTACTTGGCAGTGGCTAAGGAAAACAGATCTTGAACCAGAAGATCAATTAGTCACTCTGGACAAAACTAGAGTATATCTTGCCAAAGTGCCAGAAGCACTCACACAATATTTTATGTGTAGTGGACTGTAGATTTGCATACATGGTAGTAATATTTGTCATTCTTGCTTATTGTACAAAACCATTTTTTTAATATTTTAATTTTGTGTCAAGCATCCTTGTATTTCAGGCATTTTTATTTTTGCATGTTTATCAAATACTTGAAATGAAATGTATATAGAAGTGTTTAATAAAGGGTCCTTTTACAAAATACAAGTAGAATTCCTTTTGAAGAGAGCTGCATTTTCTTTGCAATAATGATAAATGGACATTTGTGTCCATTGAAGAGGCTGACAAAATAAGTTTCTCTCAATAAAACTAGAGGTGAATTGTAGTACATGACTAGAATACTTTGGTATAGTCTCTCATTACAGCAATTTCCATTAAAAAAACAGTAAACTCTTGCATCGGTGTTACATATAATATTACAGTTCATATTTCTACCAAAATAAAATCCTTTAATCATCCTTTCATGTTGGGAAGTAAGGATTTAAGAATCTGTCTACTGATTTTTCATCCTTTGTCTTATGATATGGTAGGTCAGACATACCACAGATATTTTAAACTATTTTCCCTGTGAAAAGGGATCTAAAAATCATTGAATAGACAAAACACATAGCCAGTATGTTAGTCAACAGTGACTGTTTGGAGTGTTCATAGCTAGAGCAAATTACTAAGGAGCATTAGGAGCTTTTTATCCGCACTGGTGGTTTTTTTCATGTTAGAATCTAAGTACATTGACAAAGAGATATACCCAGTTACACTGGGGCCTGTGGGTATTGTAGCTATGATGTGAGTTAGTATGGCTTAATGAAGGTGTAAACTGAAAACCTGTTCTAACCATGGAATTAATTTGAAATATTGAAAAGGATTAAAAAATCAATAAAGCACTGATTTATGACACATATGCTTAATGATAACTTCAGAATGTTCAGAAGTACTACTGTGTTTCCATTTGATGTAACATTTAGAAATGCTAGTACATGATCCCATCAAGATCACACCAAATCTGAACTGAGAGATCCAACATAATTATTTTACTTTTCTTTTTTTTTTCTTTTTTTGGAGTCAGTAAATGAATAAAGTATCAATAGGCAGTTAAACAGTCATTTTATCTTCTTTTATACTTTCAGACGGTTTGACAAATCTTTGGAAAAGTGGCAGCTTTTTCATCGTGACATGAAAGGTTTTAATCATTGGCTGTCTGAAACTGAAGAGAAGCTGTCGAGAGCGCAGATAGAGGCTGGAGATGTGGGTCATATGAAAACTAGCCAGTTTCTTCAGGTATGATTTGATTAACCCATTTCCTGGTTTTCTGCAGTGAACAGAAATTTGCAGGTGTGAATATTCTTCATAGTTTTGCAGTGCATTTAAGGAGGATTTCTAGTGTTGAGTGGCCAGTGGCAATTTTGGTCAGATATTTTTATTGTCCTTGTTAACTAAAAATTTTCAGTAGTTTGTTTTAAAATAATATTTTAAAAAAAGATAACATGACATACTGTGGTACTTCTGTGGGTAAATCTTTGGTCTTTCTTTAAAGTGCTAATTTCCATTTGATACTTGTGACCAGCAGAAGTATCAGACTTAATTTTAAAATCTTGTGGAAGAAATATGATTAAACATTGAGCTGTACAAGAGATGTTCCATGAACTGCATCTTGCAAGTATCACTTATTTTGCCTGTTTCATGTTTTAATCAAAGAACCTTGAGGATGCTTTTTGTGAAATGCAGCGTGACAGAATAGCTATTTAGTTCCTATATGTCCAGTTCCAATTTGTATGCTTTTCATTTTGCAAGCTTTTTGAGCATCATAAGGACAATAATATCTCTGGTTTCTTGGTAGTTTATTTCATTTCCTTCTTGTATGATTGAAGTGGTAAAAAAATTCTAAACTGATGTTTTGCGAGTTGATAGGTTCAGCTGAATAATGTGACTTGACTAGACGCTGGACTGATGTTTTAAATTATTACTTGTGCATAAGAAAAAAAATCCATTAAACTAATAGGCATTTGCACATATGAATTGCTGGATTGAATTATTAGATTTCAGGTTGAAAGAAATAAGGTCTGTCTAATACTAAAGGTACAGTTTTGTTTTGAAAGTAAGACTAATCTACTTTTTGGCCTACAGTTAAAAAAAAAAATAAATTGTGTCCCTTGTTTTAATTTTTAAAGTAATCTTTTTAGGAGTCAGGCTGCTATTTATTGACTGTAAAATTGCTGAACTGAAAAGGAAACCAATCATGCAGTACAAGTGTAAAACTAAAGATATAACTGTTAAGTAATGCATTAAGCTGAAGTAGTTAAAATAGCAGGTAAATATTTTTCTGCAAATGACTGTGAATGCTTTGAACAGCGAAGAAGTTTAAGATTCAGCTGACAAAATAGCATGTCATTGTCGTGGTTTAAGCCAGTATCTCAGGACCATGCAGCTGCTCGCTTACTCCCTCCTTCTTTTCTCCCTTCCTCGTTCCCCAATGGGAAGAGGAGGAGAATCAGTACAATGTAAAACCTGTAGGTTGAGGTAAGAACAGTTAATTTTTAAAGTTCAATTTACTACTACTGCTAATAATAATAATAAGGACAGAGAATATAAAACTAAATGAGAAAGGAAAAAAAAAAAACCCAATAAACACAAGTGATGCACAATACAATTGCTCAGCACCCACTGACTGATACCCAGCCTGACCTGAGCAGCAACCGGTCCCTTCCAGGTAACTACCCCCAGTTTATATAGTGGGCATGATGTGCTGTGATATGGAATACCCCTTTGGCTAATTTAGGTCAGGTGTCCTGTCTCTGCTTCGTCCTGTCTTCCTGTGCCCTTCCTTACTGGCCAAGTATGAGACTGAAAAGTCCTTGATCAGGGTAAGCACTACTTAGCAATGGCTAAAACATCGGTGTGTTATCAGCATTGTTCTCAGACTAAAGATGAAAATGAGCACTGCACCAGCTACTAGGAAGAAAATTAACTCTATCCCACTCAAAACTAGAACAATCATCAAGGAATTTAAGATGTTCTTTATTATGTATGTAAAAGGTAGCAGAATTTGTGTATTTCCACTGAAATTTGATCTCCCTTTCTCTTTCTCCCAGTTTTAAGCATTTGAAAAACATATAAAATACCAAAGTAAGGCATGAGTATCTATGTAACAAATAGCAATAAGTGTCAGAAAACCTTACCTTTTCTTCTTCTCTTTGCCTCTGCCCTTCTTAGTATCCTTGAGCAGCTTCAAATAAGCACTTAAAAAAAAAAAAAGCAGATCTGTGGAAAAAGTGATTGCATCTTTTTTTCTAATAACTTTCTAAAACATTTCTCTCCAAAAAGATGTTGATTTTTCAAAGCACCCAGACCAAGGTAAGCTGTATCATAGATGTTAAAAGTGCACTGAGTGTGTAGCACATTTCACAATCCAAACAGATTAGAAACATTTTCTTGTCATCACTGAGAAAGAAGTTCATAGTGAATTGAACACCCCACTGAAAGATTCTGAGATAATACCTTGTTATTCAGAAGCTTAGATTTCAGTGTGAAACAAGATTATTTCCATTTTATCTTTGACCTAGCCTCCTTCTCATCTGTTATCCATTTGTTATTTTCTTATTAAATATATGAGAACATTTTGAACATATGTTTGCAGGATGTATCTCTACCAAGTTTTTCTTTCTGCAGTCCATAAAGCTTTTTCTTTCTTCTAGTTAACATTTATTTGTGAAAGACTTGTTTAGTCTGAAGTTGCACTGTTCCCATTCCCTTCATTGATTCTTTATTTTTCTGAGTCTAGTTTGAACGGTATTAGGCTTCTATGAGGCTGACAGAAATGATCACTAGAATTTCTATTAGGTAAACAGTTAAAAGTGCTGAGCATTTTGATTTACTAGATTAGCAACTTCTTTTATTAATGAGATCATGCTGCTTAGTGAACCATATTCAGAATTAACAGGATTTGTTTGAAAATGCCTTCACAGGCAAGTGAATTCTTGTATTCAACAAGGAATCATTTTAGGAAAAAAGGTAAGACTACTTTGGAAAAGTGAAGATTAATGTGTTCATTAACATTCAGTAAATACACAGAGTCAAATGTTAAAGTAAAATGAAACAGTCAACAGTGTGATTAGGTGATTATGTTAATATAAGTTAAGAGGTAATTACATTATTTTAGGTGTATTTGAGGAAGGAAAGTGTGTTCCTTTTTGCTGCACAATGGCATGATATTAAACGTTTATGCATTACATATAATGTGAATGAACCTAATAATAAAATTGCTTCGTTTCAGGTCATGAATACATAAGTGTTCTTGTTGTGAATTTTTCACTAAGACATTTTGAGAACAGAACTTGTGGTGTTGAAAGGAAATATCACATTTTAGTTTTTAAGAAACTGTAATTGACTTGTGATTAGGAGACAGGGTTTAAAAGGATACATATATAGATAGCAGATCACATAATCCCTTTGAAACATATTGAACTCTGTCTTGAAAGTACTTAAAGGGGTTTTTTTGCTCTCATTATTCTGACTGAAAGGTTTTCTCTCTACTCCTTAATGCTTGGCAACTTCTTCATCTTCCTGCATTTGCATTTAGTTTATTTATTTTTGTTCTAATTCAATTTCTAATTTTGTTCTAATCACAGTTTTGTTGTAACTCAATTTTATCTAGTTCCTGATTTTATCCCATTCTGTTCTTATAGGCTGCAATTATTTTCCCTGTTGGATCTCATTTGGTAAACTAAAGCTGTAGGTTTCTAATCTGCTTTCATATGATAGCTAGACAACCTGACTCTTATTTCCTGTGCCTATTCCTCTTCCTGGAACATGAGTTCTCAAAATAGCACACTATTATCCAAACTGAAATACCATCCATACCATCATCAAGATAGCCCAGGTGCTATTTTTTATGGTTGAATCTTACCATGGCTGAATATTAGAATATAATTTCATTTATGTATCAAAAATTTGTTATTTCAATTTTTCTTTTGTGGTGTACCTTGCAGTCCCAATCTACATTCCATTTCACACACAAAGAAAATAAGTACAGGTTGTACTGGAAATTAATGCTAGCAAAGAAGCAAACAAGAATTAATGTTGGGCAAGGGGACACAAAGGTGAGGGTGTTTGTGTGACATAGATAAATGCTAAAAACTGTTTCAGAACCAGATTGTCAAATTACATTCCTGAGTCATTACCTGAGAACTTAAAAGTAATATTATTTAAAAAATATACAGCATCCAGAATCTTTGGTTTTTACATTGCTATTAAAAATTGCTCAGCAGTCTATATTTAGTATCCACTTTTGGGTTGCATGTTTAATATTATTTTATTATTTTAGGTGGTGCGTATTTTTTAATAGCAAAATAGTTAAGTTCTGATTTTAATTTTGAAGCAGTTTATTTGTGTTTATGATATTCATCTATCGTGACTACTCTGTGATGGGTAATTCCCATTAAACAGGCAAGGGCCGGACTTCAGGTTTAATGGAATCACGGAATGGTTTAGGTTGGAAGTGAACTTAAAGATAATCTAGGTCCACTTCCCTGCCATGGGCAGGAACAACTTCCACTAGACCATGTTGCTCAAAGCCCCATACAACCTGGCCTTCCCTGACCTCCCTTCCAGGGAAGGGGCATTCACAACATCTCTGGACAACCTGTTCCAGTGTTTCACCACTCTCACAGTAAAGTTTATTTTCTGTAGTTTCATTGATTAAAAAAATATTGTTACTATATAATTATTAATATCTCAAGTATTTATTTTCATTTGAAAGCATAATATCAAGAGTATCATGTTTCTTTTTAAGGTCACAGAGGACCTTAAATTGTCGGTAAGATTTTGAAATGATTGTGTGGTGACTTTGTTAATTAAGCTCAGTCTTCTAAAGATACTGTGGATATAGAAAGTGCTTATAAGTTACAGATCTCTCTTTAATTGTTCATACATTGAATTGTTCAGAATTTACATTTAAAAATACTTATCCGAGCCTACAAAAGGCTTGTGAATGACTCATGCCCTCTCTAGAAATTCCTTCTACTGCATTATAATGTCAGGAACATAAAATTTTTGTCTTGTGGTTGTTTAAAGTAAAAAGATAGAGAGAATCAAGGCTTCAGCACTGAAAGTCATGGTCATGCTAATATTTTCTCTCTTTTATATATAAATTGGATTATATGGATATAGATGAGTTAATAACCATAAATTTAAACAGTTCTGTCTGGAATAAAGCACAAATGGAATCAGAAGATGTGGGAGAGAAAAAGTGTTTCAGTGCTTGAGGCCATATATTCTCATACCATGAAAATGCAGTGGTGAGTGGGTGGATAGTTTACCCTATTTTCCCCCAAATATAAAACTTGTAAAAATATTATTATATAATAATTGTGGCTAGAATATTTAAGATTTTTTCTATTTTAGATCAATTTCCTTTCAGTAAGTGATAAAAATTATGCCAATAATCTCTAATTGTTGTTCCAGTATGGATTCCATTTGGATTCAAATGGTTCAGTTTTGTTCCATTTGGATCAATTTTGTTTCACCTGGTTCAGTCTTGACTAGTGTGTTTTTGTGAATGAAACAGTAGAAATATAGGAAATTATTCTTTCTGGTTAGAGATGCTTGTGATTGCTTAATGATTCTACAAGAGAGAAAATATAGAATGAGGAATCGATGAGAAACCAATTTAGCTTTGTTTTAGAGGAATCTTTAATTAAAATCATCATGGTACGTGTAGCAGTGTCCTTCATATTTCAAGGGAGTATCTGGAAGAATATATATCTTAAAGGAATGTATTATTAGCTAGTATTTTATTAATGCCAGAAGTACACAATTTCTTGCTACTATGTTAAAAACAGATTATGACTTTTATTTTTTTTGTTTGTTTGTTTTGTTTTGTTTTGTTAAGGTTCTCCTTATGATTTACACATCCTCAGCACTTTGGGTAAATGTTCTGAACTAAGCACTAAAATGTTCTAAGCGTGATAGTCAGCCTATGTGAATGCCATCAGTTTTTACTTATGTATTGACTGGATCATTTATGCAGAGAAGCTTACTAGTTTTCTTTTTATTATCACCTTCTTATCCAACGTCTCTGAGTGCAGCATGCTACTGCCCCTAAGAAAGAAAACTTAGACTCTAGGCTATCCCATGGCTTTCAAGTTTTTGTCCTAAGGTCTCAATAGCAATATTTCAAGTAATATACATGAACTTTGAATCAGACACCTGGGCCCTAACTGAGCAGAACACTTCTTTTTCTGATTTAAGGTAATCTTAAAAACAAATTCATGGGCCTTTCTTGACTGAAGTGTTATAGCAATGAAAAGACTTCATTTAGCGTTAATAAGGGGAGGACATCGCAATTCCTAGTAAAATATTTACTGCTTCTTTCTTATGCCAAGAAAAATATTAAATAATTCTGCAGTCTTTTAAGTCATGCATTTTTGGCTATATAAAATGCCTAAAAATACCTTTCTTTTACTGTTAAAAGGTTCTTCACAATTGTTTCTCCTAACAGAATTGAAGAAATATCAAAACAGTTTACCCTGAATTTGTAGTAAAAACATTTTCTTGTCATGTCAAGCTATAAGAAGTATTATTTCATAATTATATCAGTTATTTATTTTTTCTCTACTGCACACAGTGCTACATTATTCCTCATTCCTAATTCAAAATATCCTATTAGAAGGTTTTAATTAATTTGTTGTTACTGATAGCGGAACATTAAAATGTCTGAAGACTCTGAGAAATAATAAATGTAGAGTTGAGTGTGGTTCTGCCTACTCTTGTAGCATTAGGTGACAATTCATAGCTTGCATTTCAGTTTTATTTTAAAAGCTGGCATTTCTTATTCAGATAACCAAATTAAATCTTCTATAATTAAATAGGATGCATTTTTCAAACATTTCATTGTGAAACTTTTTGAAATGACTATTAGCACACCTAGCTGCTAGTGACTTAATTTTTATGTATGGCAAGAATGTATAAACATGGAGGTTTTCACTGTCTTGGAGAAAACAGTATTCTTGGACTGGATCAGTCAAACTTCCTGGTACCTGACTGCTTTGCTGTTTGGGTGGTTCATCTTCATCATTTTAAGTATTATAGAATACTAGCACATGGGGATCTGGGAAAGAGATTGAGGTTTATGCTCATTTCGCAAGCATTTTTGTGTGTGTGTATAAAAAATAAAGGCAAAAAAGGAAATGGAGGATGCAACTTCCTCATACTGATGAATTTGTCGTTGGGGATACTCTGGACATTTATAATCAGTGACACATATAATACACTTCAGATTCAGAAAATTTATTAATGCTTTTGTAATGATATAAATTGAGTAGTTGATCTGATGATGTCTTGGAAGTTTTGGGAAATGAGTGATTAAACTAATGACTACTTTGAAGGAGGGAGGGTATTGCTTCTTTTGCCTAACAAAG
>JAVHNF010058040.1:8862-21255 GCA_034783455.1 Micropsitta finschii
GTCTCTGCTTCCTCCCAGCTTCCCCTCCTCCCTGGCAGAGCATGAGGCTCACAAAGTCTTTGGTCAGACTAAACATTCTGAACAGTAACTATAAACATCAGTGTTAGCAGCACCGTTTCCAGGCCAAAAGTCAAAAACATAGTGCTGCACCAGCTACTAAGTAGGAGAAAAAATGACTGCTGCTGCTGAACCCAGGACAGTTGCATAGGCAAATAATAACTTGCTGGAGTTTGGAGAAGTAGCAGTTAGTTTTACCTCTTTCAGGTAGTCTTTCGCTGTCACACAGAGAAAATGTCACGAATCATTTTCTCTATTAAAAATGGGTTAATATGTACACCAAAGAACAAAGAAATCCACAGTATTAACAGCATTATTGATTTGCTTTGCTGTGAGTGGGACTCAGGAAGCCACCCACTCTGCTCTAAAGGTTTTTGTGAGAACCACACAGCTCATCACATTAGAGGGAAAGCCCATCTTTGTGTGATGGGTTCTGCTACTGCAGTTCATCTGCCTGCATGTTTGATCTGTTACTCTGATTAGTTTTCCTGACATGGTCTTGCCAGGAATGTACTCACACTGTTCAGAAATTGGTCTCTGGTGACCTTTTAGAAACCTGTGACTTACTTCCTTCCCATGGTGACATCTCTTATCAAAAGTGTAAGCAAAAATAAAGCAGTTATCTTGGATCATCAGTGATTTGCGTATCTCTGTTAATCATTTAACCCTGAAAATCTGTGTGAAAATATTCAAATATTCATCAGCTTCAGTGGGATTTGTTATCCATTCAACATGATGAAAATCAGACCAATTTGAGGATTAGGACTACTGACATCAGAAAAAAACAATAACAGCAGTGCATTCTGCCCAAAACCTATCTCTAGCTGTATCAGTTAGGTGATGAGAGACATTGTCAACAGACCACTAAGTTAATTGGCATTCAACAGTTTTGATGATCACTTGCTGAAAGCTTGCCATGTTATCCGTGTGCCATTCTGTCCGGTACACAAGGTGCACAGGTATTTTTCAGGCTCACCTTCAACGAATGAAAAAAAGAAATCTTAAGTTCTCTGTGGGAGGCTCAATGCAATAAATATAATCTGTGATGCTCTGGTCCCAAGCAACAGCTACAGGCTTACATCCTAATGTGGACAAGGAGACAAAAGGACAAGTCCTTTGTGCTAGAGAGAAAAGAATAACATGATGCAGCAACACTGCTGTTGGTACTATCCTGAACAAGAAGCCTTCATGAAGTTCTTTCCTATCTAACATTTCTACTATGTTCATAATGCTTCTAATTTTCTTTCCAAGCATAAGGGAAAACAAAGAGAAATAACGGAATTCAAAAAACATTCAGGCTAATTTTTCCTATGCACATGAGAATGGAACAAGTATGATATCATTTGGGATGGAAGATGAGCAAAGAAAGAATGCATTTAGACTCAGGGATCCTCCACACCTCATGTTCCCATTGTTGAAGATTTTGATCAGAGTACTCAGAGTCTGTGTCCACATTGCTCTCTAAATGCAAAGGCAGCTCAGCTTACCTCTTGCTGTGCTCCTGGTAGCTGACACGTGTGATCTGAGTTTTCCTCGAAGGGATAGAGGATAGAGTAAAGCTGATCAGAACTGTGCAGCCCTGGCTTTCTTTTATTCACAACTAATGCATGATGCAGCTTTGTGGGACTCTTCTGGTTCTCTCCTTCTTTTCCCCTGGGGTCCTTTGGTCATGCTAATCATTTAAAGAGAAGATAAAGGCAGCTACATAAAGGCACAGTGAGGGAGGGGTGGTGTGCCCTCCAGATACTTTGCCCAGCAATAGACAATGATTTTACCCATACAATTTTGCTCCTCTAGGCATGGTGGAATACGCTTTGATTTCCCATCCTTTCTGAACTCATTATCATCTGAAGTCAGTGACATTGGTACAAATTAACACCTGGTCTCTGATTCTAACAAAGAGAAAACATACCAGGTGGACATTTAGAAAAATCAATTCCTGTGATAAAGCCAAGGATATTAAAAAGAGAGAAAGGAAAGAAACACACAAAGATTACAGAGTGCAGCTCTCCCACAGAAGCAGACAGAGTGGCAGCCAGCCATTGTTCCGAAAGGCAGCATCAGCACCACGAATCAGATGACTAAGCTCCTGATGAATGAAATAGTTTTACTATGCTGAAAAAATTCTGGCACTGCAGGAGGACTCAGGATAAAGGAAGCAATTTGAAGGGCTTTTCTGAAGGACATCATCGAATACCCTTCTGCTACAAGAAATTCCAGTGCCCTGAAGAGGAGCACTATGGTTCTGAGTTTTAGCAGGGGTAGAAGAATACAGGCTTAAATCAATGTGGACCTGATAAGAGCACATGTAAATAGCATTCTCTGCTAAATGCCATCAGTATTGTTGTGAAAGACATGATTCAGTGCTAGTCAGGGGTCAAATTAGCTCTGAAAAGAGGGGAGAGCCTTGGTATCCCTGAATCTTGCACGTGGACAAACATCTGCAGCATCTTGAAGTGTTACTCCCTGCTCAGCTGCTCATTGACACTCCTCTGCTGAAATGGGGGGAGCCTATGCAGAGCTGGAAGGGAAGATGGTGCCTACAGCTCAGCTGCTGTCATTCACGGTCTGAGCTCAGCACAAACCTACTTTTCACAGAGCTGAGGAGTGGTAAAATTTCAAAGGAAGATACACCAGCACTCACATCCTCACTTGTCTTGCTATCATAGCTGCCTTCTGGTATCCCATCCAGATGTAATGGGGGTATCTGCATTACAGTGATGTTTCATGGATGTACCCTTTATGGGTACTCAATACATCACATTGTTGGCAGTGTGACCCTATGCTTGGCAACAAAGACACTGACAAAATGAAGATCATTTTGAGGAGGCATTCATAAATCAGTGTTGTGTCTGACAGTGTGAGTACCATTTGACTATACTGGAATTATGGAAAGATGCTTCAGCTTTCCCTTACAAAAATAAAAGCCAGAAATACAAGGAAATTAAAAGGTTTGGATGCTAGTATGTTATAAATAAATGCATATATATATGTCTATGTTGAAAAATTAAGTTTTTATGTACTCCATGGCATGAAAATACTAGCAAAGGGTAAAGGTTTTACAGTGTGAACTGTGCTTTATAATGGTCATTTTTTCCTCTGGAAAATACCTTCTGAGTTAGAACCCCTTCATTAAATATGCAAAATTTCACCCTTAGCTTACCTGTTTCAGTTTGTGAGCTACTGCAAATAATTGGTTCTTTAAAAGCTTACTGTGTCACATCCTCTGAAAAGAAGAGTTATGGGAAAAGTTTGTTAAAACAAATCTTTCCTTCAATACAGCCTAATATGTGGACAGGTTAGGTATCAACTCCGGGTTCTAGGGGCAACAGCACAATTAGGACTGAGTCACCCATATTAATTCCAACACACAGAAGCCTAATTCAATCCAAAAATCAAACTTAGTCAGGACTGATACTTAAATCCAAGGTTTGCTCTTGTACCAGCAAACCAGAATTTCTCTCTACTGATTTAGTTAAGTCATTTTAAATGGTGTCAGCAAAGTTGGGATCAAAATTTGCACTCATTTCCTAGCAATTCTATTCCTTTTTGTTGCTGGGTAAGTCCAAACAGCATTAGATTTCTTGCATTAAATATCAAACCCAAAGTCCAAGGCTTCAGTGAGAGCACGGCATGTACAAAGTTTTTATTAACCATGCTGTGAAGCTTTGAACCTCCGCTGTGCAACTATTAGCTGATCGTATTTAACAAACAGTGCTGTAGGCCTGTGTGCTGTGTGTTGTTTGTAACTGAACAGGTGATGATTTTCTCTTTGCAAGCACCAGTCAAGGACTTTCCACTACCATGACTCAGTCTCCAGTTCTGGGGTCAGAACTCTAGCCTGTAGCAGAGGAAAAGGGAAAAGTTATCTCCATTGATTTCTAGTTCAAAGAAAGCTTTCTGCTTTCACACTTTGAAAAATGCAGTCTATCAGATCATCTCACAGCCAGGTTAGTAGTGGGGTTTGTTTTATTTCATGTCTAACATGATTGTTATATTTAGTGCTTGCAGGAACAGAAAATGCTCAGATGGCAATTTCCTCTCTGTATTTTCTAGATTCCTTTCCAAATCTATAGCCTGCTCATACTGAGTAAATTGTTTTCACTGATTCACAAACTCAAAACCAGATTCTTAGGTCCAGTTTCTCCCTACAGATGAAAGCAATTGTATACATTAAGCTACTGTACAGTGACCCTTTGTTGATATACAGTACTTCAAAATAAGATGTCATTTTTTAGAGACCAGCTCTAATGCACTGAAGAGCAAATGTGCATCCTGCTTTGGGTTGTGAAACTCCATCTTCTCATGATGGTCATTTGATTAGCAGATGGTAAAAACTATCTCTTTATGCAAAGATAAGATCAGAGCCCAGGATGTATTAAGCATGACACTTGTACTGCAAGTGAATAGGCTCAAGTAAACCTGAAGATGACTTCACATGAAGGGGAGCAGGATGACAGGTTACAGTCTTGGAGAAGTTAAGGGATTATTGCTCTCATTATGGCACTAGGATACTTAAAGCAAGAGAGACCTGTAGTAAATTCCTGTAAACAAAGGGGGAAGGATGAATGCTACAAGAAAGAGATGACAAAATTGGCTCATGTGGTTTTAGGCATCTCTGAATTTTGTGGATTTCACTGTAAGCCTAAAATTAATAAATGCCACAGTCCTCACTGAAGATCTTCCACATTTATCAATGGAGGTTTGTTTTTCCATTCTTTGTAGATTGATGAGCATGAATGCTTTCACACTGTCTTTGTGAAGCCCAGTGAAGATGGGATGCACTGCTTGTGGACTTACTACCAAGAGATTCGGGAATTCTCAGGAGTCATCCAGCCTCAGTGAAACCCACCCAGATGTGGCATCTGGTCCAACCTAAAAGAATCCTAAATGGAACATAAATAATGATTAGGATATGTAATCACATTGAGAAACTGTTTGGAAAGGGACGTTTTATGATTGCTGTGTCAATGGTCCCAAGACTTGCATAAAAGCACTAGCTAACATGACTATACGAACTTTTCATTCGCAAAGGCAGTTAAGGATTTTCTGTTCTGCTGCCATTCAGTCTTTGAAGCAGTAGCAGCCTAGACAAACCAAGTTTTGCTTAACCTTCTGCTACAGATGAAATAAATATGCCTAGAAGGAAAACACATAAAGTTACTATGTTTTAACTGTAGGGGGGAAACAATGAGAGAGGAGAAGTTTTTGTATCTTTCAGTGTCTGTGGTTTGGCAGCTACTTTCAGAGATTACAGTTATAGCAAGGAAACAACCAATCTGCCTTAGAAAGGTAAGAGAGTATAAGAAGTAAAAAGTAAAGATTTTAAAGTGAAGCCTTTGGCATTCACATCAGTGAATTACCAAGTAATTCATGCCTCTGAAACCATGCCAGCCTGCATTGTGGCTGCTTATCTAGCTGAAATAGAGAACGGTTCTTGTGCTTTTTCTAACAGGAAGAATCACTTTTACCTAGAAGGCAACTTGCAGAATGATCAGGCAGCAAATTTAAAAAGCCAGAGAAAATTTTATTTACACAGCAGATGATAGTACAGTTGTGGACATGGAGTGCAATTTACTGAATGGGTTGGAAAGGGGTTTGGCAAATGGATAAAGCAGATGCCCACTGCAGGTCATTAAATGTGATTATTGGGAGAAAGCTCCTGAGCTGTTGACTGTTGGAAGGGGGGATGCCACAGAAGGGACACCTTACATAGGAACCCAGTTCCTTACATCCTTTCCAATCATGTCCTCCAGTGGCTGACATAAAGAGTCATGACAGTGAGCTAGGTGAAGTCTGTCTGATGTGCCTCAGCAGTTGTCTGCTGTTCCTCATCTTGTAGCTCGATTTGGAGCCTGCCTCTTCCTCTACTCCTGCACTGATGTAGGCACAAGGGAGGTCCATTTTTCTGTTCCTCAGATGCTATAACATGGTTAAATGAGCCAAGTCATCATTCCTGTTAACTTCACGGTTTATGGACAGGATGGTCGTAATTGCAGATTCGCAGGGTAACTGATTTTTTTCTTACTACAGAGAAGAAAAGGGAAAAAGGGGAATGGGAACACCGTAAAACATGAGATGCAAAGAAGGGAGGCGAAATGGGCACAGTTATGCAGGAAGCAGGTTGGTATTTTTCTCTTCATACAAATGTAAAAGTGCTTTGCTGAACTCGTCTGATCGACAGTGGTGAACGATGTTGTTCTGGTCAGCAGTGCCTCTGGACTACAAGACTGTGAGAGTATTTGTATTGGACTGTAGATGGAAAACAACACTTGCTTAGCTTCTTTCCTCATCATAAAGTACTGCCACAGTCACTGGGGGCATTTGCACTCCAGACAAGCAGCAGTTATCCTACACCCCTCAGATTTGGATAGCCATGGAAGCAATAACAGCATTGTGCCTGACAGCATGGTGCTCCCACATGGACCATTAGGATTTCTTATGATGCAGTGTTCTTTCTTGAACTGTGAGATAAATATGTCTATCCTCACAGAAACACCAGGAGACTTCTGGAGGATATTCAGAGCTTAACTGATATAGCTGGTGTCCTTGCAGCAAAAACTGATTGCCAGGCTGAGTGAAAGCTAAAGCCAGCCCCTGAGTTGCATGTCTTATTATACATGGTTGAGGTGATTTTGGGGGATGGATGAGAGGAAGGAGTGAAACACCATGTATAAGAGTCCAGATTAAATCCGGAATCTGTATACTCCCTAACAGAATAGTCTGATCCCTGATTTTCTCTAGGTTGCAAACTCCTTCAGAGGTCAGGGCAAATCTCATCATGGCACTAGCATTGTGCTGCTGCTATTGAAAACTGCTGCATCATCCACAGTGCTATTTTCTCATATGATCTGAGACAATCTACATTTTTGCTGGAATTGCTGAGCAAACAGCTTACTACTGTTAAATCTCAGACTTTGACAAGTGTGTGGCAGTCCTTGTTGGAATTTTTGCATTTTGCTTAGTGAAGATAGGATATAGTATAGAACCACAGGACACAAACCCACCCGAGCTGGCATTCAACATATACCTGGCACTAAAGTAAAATGAAAGATGTTTTTGACACAGACATGGGGCCAATGAAAATAAATCATTAAGCTCCCAGTTTAGACTATCTGTGATGGAACTTGATTCTAGCATGCAGGAAAACAAAACCTGATTTCAATAAATGTCACAGAACCAGTGAAATATCTGGGTTTGGAACTTGTGGTTTCTGATCAGCATTTCGGTAGACCCATCTCTAAGGCTACATGGGATGATAAAAGAGCTTCACTCATTCCTTCTTGTCCTACCACTTGTTACTTGGGAGAAGAGACCAATGTCCAGCTTGACAATACAATGTCCAGGCCAGTTTCTTCAGGAGAATGCCATGGGAAACAGTGTCAAAAGGCTTTACTAAAGTCTAGGTAGAAAACATCCACAGTCTTTCCCTCATCCACTAAGCAGGTCACTTTGTCATAGAAGGAGATCAGGTTAGTCAAGCAGGACCTGCCTTTCATAAACCCAAGTTGGCTGGGCCCGATCACCTGGTTGCCCTGTATGTGCTGTGTGATGGCACTCGAGATGATCATCTTCATAGCCTTCCCCAGCATCAAGGTCAGACTGCCAGGTCTCTAGTTCCCAAGATCCTCTTTCTGGCCCTTCTTGTACATTTGCTAACTTCCAGTCAACTGGGATCTCACTGTTTAGCTAAAATTGCTGATAAATGATGGAAAGTGGCTCCATGAACGCTTCTGCCAGCTTCTTCAGTACCCTTGGGTGTATCCCATCCAGCCACATGAACTTTTGTGTGTCTAAGTGGTGTATCTTCCACTTTTTCTCCTACATATTTTTCCATTCTATTGTTCACTCCTTCAGGACTCCTGAAATTATTTTGAGTCTGTGACATAAAGCCTGATAACTGTGATGCCATGCTGAATTTGACAAATATTTGTTTCACTGACTTCATTAAATGCCCTACATGTTTAATTTGTGCTTTTGTGAAGCGTTAAGAGTGATTCAGGCAACTTGACTCAAGTCTCATCTGCACTATCTTCATGTCATCATCTTCCATATGTTTCCTCAATCCCGGTGGTCTAAAATCCTCTGTGATACTGGACAGCTGTCAGCAAGAAAGACTGTGCATGAATGGAACCATAATCTGTTACTCATACATCTCAGTCTTCCTTACTTAGCAACTGATTTATTTTTTTTTTTTTGAGATACTTCTTCAATTTTTTCCTGCATTTCTGATTCCCATTGCTGTATGGGTTTAGGTCTTTCAGCTCCTTTCTCCTGAAAACTATGCCATTGTTGTTTGTCTTATATTCTTTACTTGCCAAATCTCTCCACAGGGGAGCTCATGCAGAAGATTGACACTGTCCTGTCAAATTTATTACCACACATGCACACATAGTCACGGTGCCCTCTCCAATACATAGCGGAAACACCTCTCACTTCTCCACAGTCCATCCTCTACATATCTCCATTAATCTTTGCCCCTGCATTTTTTTTCTTCACAGTTACCATTCTATTTCTTTCTTTTAATTTCAGGCATTTTCTGAAGGTGATAGAAATTAGATAGTGATTATGGGTGATAGAAATTAGGTTCTCTCATTTCACTCCGTGTATTTCTCAGTAACAAAAGTAGAAGTCATTCCTGCCTGAACTACTGCTATTCTCAGAACAGAATTAGCCACTTTGCACTTTGCCTCATGAGGACTTCAGATCTGGGATGCATTTGATACAACATTGCTGGGAGGAGTCAATCAGGGATTTGCTTATAGAATCCAAGGCTCCAGATGTGGCTCTGGCAGTTGCTATAACCTACTTGTCATAAGAAGTTATTCCTGCTGGGGCCTGGAAGCAGGTTAGTCAGGCAGCAAATTTGCTGGTGGTGTCAGAGTGCGCTCTGATAGTTTTATGCTATTTCAGAGCCCTCCTTCAGTGAGGGGATTCTCCATCTCTTGTAGATCTCGCAGTCACTTGATGTCTTTACTTCCTAAAGGAGCAGCTCCAGGTGAAAATCTCCCTTTAGAATTATTCCACTCTTGTTCATTTTCCCAAATCCAGAATAATTAAGCTAGGCTAATAAAAATGCTTTATGCTTTACACAAGGAAAAACCATGTCCTACCTCTCCTTCTCTAAAGATATTTCCCCCACTTACCCACTCCCCTCTGGCTCTCCCCTTCTTTTCTTTGTCACTAGCCCTGAGAGATAAGAACCTACTGTTCATTGTGCATAATCCTGATTTTCTGCCAAAATCCTTGTTTCTGTTTCAGTTGATCCTACTTTGCTGCAGTAAGTTTTTCTTCAGCTGCAGCTTGTGAGCTATGAATCCTTTTCTGCCAAGTGCAGAGTTCATACTTTCCCTTGATTTACTGGCAGTAAAATAGTGTCTGATCAGACATTTTAGCACAATGCTATTCTCATCTAAGGATGACAGTTTTACCTTTCAAAGAAAAACAGAGCTTCACTTGAAGATTAAAAGACAGAGAGCTGAAGAATGTAAACAGAGTTAAGATTCTCTTATCACAAAGAAGGAATAAAAAATACCCCAAACTATTTTAAACAGAGGCCCTATATAAGGAGTCTGCAAAACCACTTCCCATTTCATAGGACAGGATATGCCAGAGAAATGATGCAGCTTGGCACAAATAACAAAGATTATTTCAACTTTATTTCAATACTACAAGGACATTTAGTGGCATCTCAAGACATAAATCCCACTTTGATTACATTCTTCAGCTTTGCTTTAATGTTCATCTTTTTCTGGGTAGAAGGGGAAACTAGGAGGATAGTCAAAACTTGTGGTTTTAAAAATTATGAACATCCTGTAAGCATGTCTGGAAATTAAAATCTTATATTTCTTCCTCATTCAAGCCTACAGAAGGAAGCCAGCATGTAATCTTCTTCCCTTTGCTTTACTGGAATCCTTTTATCGCTTATGTCTGACCTAGAAGATGAGAGGTAATTTAAACTCTAATTGTCTCTATAAGAGCCAAGCAAAGAAAACAAAACTATATTAAAGCAAACAGTCTGCAGCCACTGAATCTATCCTGTGTCAGACTTATCACCCTGGGGACACTGATGGATGGGTCAGAATTCAAATATTGTAGGCTGTGATCGCTGATGGGAACAGCCCCTGTGCTAAACAGATGGGCACCCTCAAATCTACACAGTCATGCACATATCATCATCTGATGGAAATCAGCACTTCTCTGCAGGAGTCAATAAAGCGATATCAATATTCAACAGCTGGGAATTCAGCCTATCCTATTTTCAATTTGGGTTAAGCTTAGAACTCACAAGTGTTGAATCCAAGAACAAGGCATGAAAGGTCCCTCAGGATTTTGCCATTTGTATGTGCCAGTAAAAACCACACAAGTGTCAAGTAAACCTGCACCAACACAGACCCTCCTGTCTTGCATGCATGCAAGGTTCACAAGAGAAAAGACAGCTCAAGAGAGCTGTAAGAATTTCATTAGGAGTGCAATCCTATAGGCATATTGTTCTTAAACCAGTTACGTTAGATGTATGAGTAATGATATTAAAAGCCAGTAGCTTGTGTCCCACAGGGAGAAAAGTGGGAATTTTGTACTGTTGGGAAAAAAAATACCCATCTGTTTTCCATTAGGGAATAGTTCTGCAGTGTGCCACAAAGAACTGTGCATGGTTTAGTTCATCCTTCTATACTAGCTTTAATTCTGTCTCTACAATGAAAACTCTCAAAATCATTGTTAAAAGAGTAAGGGGAAGGAGTGACAGAAAACTCAAGGGAAAAGAATGTGTACACAAATCATGGGCCCTGTGTAAATCTTACGTTCTTGGTCCACACAGTGGGAAGAATAATTAAAGTCAGGTTAAACCTCGGTTAGGTCTATAGAATACCTGATATACTTCGTTTGAATAAACAAATCTGCCTCTTCATTTTTCTTCAATGGCAAAACACAAAGTAAAGCAAAGAACCACTCTTCCATGTCCTAGAAGACGATAGATCATCTTGCTAAGCTCTGCCAACTCCTGAAAGTCAGAGAGGGCAACATCTAGCCATAGGGTCCACATACAGAATGCTGACGAATTATGTTAATCCTGGAAGTAAGAGTTGGACATTTTGGAGTGTCATCCCTTGTTAAGATACAGACAGTATGGATGCAGTAAAACTCCCAGATGTTCAGAAATCATCTAAAATAGTCCACAGAAATATTTGTAAGTAAGTCTCAGACACAGTAGGAGATCTCCACCTGTGCATCCCTGACCTATGGTCTCATTGGACTTTAAAATGATCTAATGATTTCAGAGGATGCAACGAGACTGTTTTTCCTAGGGATGCAATACAATGATTGCAGGGCACTACTTATGCACCATGGCTGAAGCAGGGTGAATTGGAGTGACATTTTCAAAGGTATCTGTGACATGAGTTGGAGTTGAGAACAAATCTTCCAGGTAAATTTTGCTCGTCTGTCTCCAGGTGTGAGTTTATTCCAGTCTGTGCCCAAGGATGCAAAGGAGGAAAGGCTTCTTAGAAAATACCTTTTTCAACCTTGTTGTGAGGTTGGGCACAATCCACTTCTAAATTATCTGAAGAAAGCAGTTCTGATCATAGGAGAGAAAAGGGCATTCGCCAAAGGAATATTTTGTGGACATAATTATACAATAGCAACTAGAAAGGTCATAGCAGGGCATTGAATAGTGTTTGTTCCTGTGCTTTTCACTGAACTAGCTTAAAATAAGGTTGGTTTCATATAAGTAATAACTCAGCCAATTAAAAAATGAAAACTAAGTACTGCCCTGTTCACTGCCACCTTATAACATGAGGGAACTACTGCAGAGATATTATTGCAGTTTGGTGATAGCATCTTGTGAAGCCAAAAGGATTCCTTTGACTTTGGTTGGTTTCATAGACAAAAATATGCTTCTCAGACTTTTCTTTAAAACTCTCTTTTCCAATTCCTTGCATTCTTTTGTTCTCCCATTTGTAAATCACGGCTAACTTTAATGCAGGTGGAATAAGGAGAAAAAGTCCGTTTTGTGCTCTCTTCTTTCACTGCTTGGCAATTCAAAGGTAGTGTTACATTTGAAATTGTTACCCATCATAGATAAACACTTGTTTACTTCTAATTTCTGTAAACCTGCTACCCATGTTCCACCACTGTTTAAAATGATGACTTGTTGGACAATTTTTTTAGTTCATTTTCCAGTTGAGGGGTATGGGTCATTGCTAGGCCGCTTTCCATCATCCTTGGTAAGTCATGGGAAACAGGAGAGGTGCCTGAGGACTGGAAGATGGCAAATGTCACGCCAGTCTATAAGAAGGGCAAGAAGGAGGACCCGGGTAACTATAGACCGGTCAGCCT
>JAVHNF010058045.1:34424-44491 GCA_034783455.1 Micropsitta finschii
GGTTGCCCAGGGAAGTTGTGAATGCTCCATCCTTGGTGGTGTTCAAGGCCAGGCTGGATGAGGCCTTGGGTGGAATGTTTTAGTGTGAGGTATCCCTGCCCATGGCAGGAGGGTTGGAACTAGATGATCTTAAGGTCAATTCCATCCCTAACTATTCTATGATTCTATGATTGCTCCTTCCTAGTGACAGAGCTTACATGGTAATCATTCCTGTTAACATTAAGCCAATAAAAGCAGCCTGCATTTTATTACCCGTGTGAGTAGATCAAGTACTCACATCTCTTATCACACTCCTGAAGGTGGCAAGTCCGAGTCTGTACAGAAGACCCTTCGCAGCGGTTATTGAGACTGTCACAGGATCGTCCTCTCTGCTGAATCCCATTCCCACAGGTCACAGAACACGAAGTCCATTCAGACCAAGGAGACCACCCATCATCTGCATAGTCGCTAGCTGCAGAGAGATACAGCTCTGAATAAAACTGCAGCTGTATATTTTTCTATAGCCTTTTCTCCCACTCTTCACAAAAAAGAGACACAGCTGTCCTCAAAAGCCATAATCATCTTCCTTTCTTGTACAAGATAAAGGCCAAAAACTCAAACATTTCAGTGCTCTGAAAAATGCTCTGAGGTAAAAAAAGTAAAACTGATTATCCTCAAAGAGGAATCAGGCTACCCTTACTCCAGTGGTGCAAGGTTATATCCAGTTGTTGTATACTTCAGAGCAGCATGTGTCTAGTTAGAGGAAGCAAACTGCAATACCAGTGTGAAGGCATTAAGTACTTACGCCAGCATCGAGGGCAGCACTCCCCATCAGGCACAGTGGCATTGGAACAAGGCATGAGAGGACAGGACACTTTCCGGCATATAGTTGCTGAGTTCTACAATGAATTGTGAGAATTGAAGTAAGTGGAATATAAATGATGTCTGGAGTCTGGTTAAGTGATCGGAGATCTTTTCTGCAGCACAAGACTCAATAGCACCTCTAAAGTAGAAACCCTTGTATTTAGAGCTAATACAACAGGGTAGTCTAGGTATTTTCAGTCCAACTTCATCTCACTCCCGTTCTCACTCATTATTTGTCCACCAAGAGCAGAAGTATTTTGGTTTTGCAGAAACTGATCACGAGTAGCTACCAGATGCTCGCTAGAATAAAAACTATCATGTGATACCTCAAGTATAAGGTCAGACTTCAAGGGAATGAAACAAGAATGAGAAGTCAACTTTCTTTTCAGTTAATATGAATTTAAGCTGATTATACAGTAAAGATAAAATGAGTTTGGCAGACTCTGCTCAAGAGCCATGAAATCTGTAACTTATACTTAGAGGTCTTTGATATTTAAGCCAAACAGGCAGGGTAAGAACATACACCTCCAATCTCAGTAAGAGCTAAAGGGCAGCCTATAGTTTTGCTCCCAGAAGGTAGCAGCTTGGTCAGGAGAATTCTCTCATGATTACTATTTTAATCTCCCCAAGCAAATGACCACATTAAGGCAATTACAGCTAACACTGAGTAACTGGGTTAGCAGGAAAAAGGCAAATGCAGAAGTCGCAGTATCATTTTCTGGTTACAAGACAAAAGATGTAGAGATCTATAGAAGCAGATGCAGAATTTGGCAAGATGCCTTGGACTGCATATGTACAAATATTCATGCTTTAGTTTCTAAACAGCAGCAGGCCAGTTAACACACTCTTCGGTAGACTGGTACTCCACAGTGGGAGCAAGCAAAGAGTTTAAAGAAACTCAGAAGTTATATGTTTTGGTGTACTTTTACAACATTGTACAGTAGTGGAACACAAAACATAAATATGTTGCCAGGCAATCCTGGGATTTAAATAGCTAACCTGAAATCTGCTGCTCCATATAATCTGTGACTGCTCACAGGACGCAACTAGAAGCATTTGTTAGATAAAGAAAAAAACCTCAAGTTTCAGAGTATTTACCAAGTACTAGAATGTCTTCTCCTATTAGGCTAGCAAGAGGTTCAGTAAGTACAGAATGTGGATCTCAAGTATTCCAGGAAGCAACGCTGATAGTATTATAAATGTGTTCTACTGATGGCTTTTAGTTTACTTATGGACTTACATAAAGGATACAGGCATTCCCCAAATTAAGGAACTAAAAGTGATACAAAAGCTGTATCTGAGCAATGTTATGTGTAACTTTCTAAAATACTGCTGTTGTAACACTGCATGAAAGCTGCTTTTATACCAGAGATCTAGTAGGGTGAAATAAACCTAATAATTCTTTGACTACTGCAGTATGACCATTTCTGTGCAGGATTCGCTCTTTCTTAAACAGTGTCATTTAGGGATATCTGTTAATTTCAACTAATGAATTTATCCACAGAGGATTTATGAATGTGAGGAATCTCACCTGGCAGGTACATTCAGTGCAGCTGTCAATAGTCCACTCTTCTTTATTTTTGTGCAAGATTCCATTATGAATGCACACTCCAGGCGTGATCTGGACTACTTTGGCAATGAGTTCATTTTCTTCAGTCTTGGAGGGGGAGGGAGAGAAAGCAGGAAGAAAAGCAGAGAGAAGATATTCAGAAGTTAATGCAGAAAACGCCCTTTTCCACAAAAATCACTGTCAAGTTATTACTGTTTATCCAGGCTCTCAAAGGACAGGTTATAATTCATTCACTAAGTGCCAGTTAATGAAAGGTACCATGAATTTAACCAACACTCACCACTTTGCGAACTCTGTCTTGAAGTGTTGTAACCATGGACCGGAGGCCTTGCAGTTCCACAAACATATTTGTTAGCTCATCACAGGAAAAACCACAGACTGCTTGAATGTCCTTTGTTTTATGGCCAATGTAATTAGTGCGGATAGCTGGGCTTGAACCATTGATAGAGTTGTCCAAAGTAATGATCGCACTAGTGGCTAAGAGACAAAATGCACATAAAATAAATGCATTTTTTACCATGTGCATTTATCATTCTAGGGTAATACCTGCTAAACAGCTGCCATCAAATTCACTAGGTTGCCTGCAGAAATATAATCATATTTCTTATGCAACATGGATTTGCACATCAGCATATTTCTGAGTTCTGTTTCAACTTGTCTTTCTAAGGCAATGAGGAATCTTATTTTTAATAGGTCACTGGATTTGAAAGATTGCAAACTTACAGCTGGAGCAGCCTTTGTTCCTCAAGATAGTTTCCAGGGTTGTTCCAAACACAAACCGCACATTCTGCAGCAGTCCCTGTGGACAGAGGAAGAATTACAACCACTTGCAGCAACTGCAAGGTAAAGAAGCACAACTTGCATGGAGAAAGCTTGGAGGCACTTACATAAGTTTATTAGGAGTAATTTCATGACAGACGACAAAGTGAAACACATTTCTTTATTCTCCTTAATGATAATAAGCCCTGCTTCCTAACATTCTTATCCTTGACCACAAGGATCTGGCAGCTCTCCAGGCAGGAATAAAAACCCCTGGAATTTCTGAATCTTGTATAAGAAGATTGAGAAGCTTAGCAGTAAAACTACAACTACCCATTTGGAAACTTCAGTGCCTTCTTATTGCTCCAGAAAGTTCTAACCCCCCATATCTAATGCTTCACCCTTCAAACTTCAGTACTGAAGTTTAGTAGATTTAGAGATGGTCCGTATCAGATCAGCACAAACCAGTCAGAACCCCTTCTTCCTGTCTTTGCAGCTATTTAGGATGGTTGAGTAGCTAACACACCTCAGGGCAGATGTTTGAAAACACAAGGCAAAACATCAGTGAAAGCCTTACCTGGAAGTTGTCATTGACTCCCCCTTTGGCAATGCGGAGCCTGGCACTGCTGGCCAGGTCCCTAGTGAAGATGCTCTGGATGGGGATGTCCAGTTCAGCATTCTCCATTTTCTCACACCCAACATAGAGCTGAGCCCGGTCCTCCTGCACAAACAGGGTGATGTTCTTCCAGTGTCCTGTAGCTAGCAAGGCATCCTCTACTGACACTATCTGCTGCTTGCCATCACCAGAAAGACTCAGGTCCAGGGTGCCTGCCTTGCCGTTTGATACTAGACTGAAGACATGACCAGAGCCATCTTTCTGTTCCACGGACAGCAGTGTGCCTCTACTCTTCTTAGCTTGCCGGAGAGTGGCCAGGAGGATGAAGCCCTTCTCAGTGTGGATGGCATCTAATAAGTCTTGGAACTTTGAGTCAGGGACAGGAGGGATGCGACTGGCATCTTCAATGCGGTAAGCAGGGCTGGAGGATTCTGGTCCCTTCACCAGGTGCACCCCAGGTGCCCGGCGCCCAGCTCCCTTCCGAATTAAACCAATGAGCTCAAAGAGATCGAAGACGCTGTTGTCATCGCTCCTGGACTCTGCAGAAATCAGAACAAGATACATGAGCAAGGGACAAGAAGAAGCAGACTAGATGCTCAGGACTGCTTAACATACTGTTAGCATATATAGTGCGTATGGTGTGAAATACAGCACCTTACATCAGTACAGACACAGGAGTACAGACATAGCCCCAGTGATACAGCAGTTCCACCAGGAGCTGCTGTGCAGCAGTTTTTCAGAATTCTTGTACAGGAGCCAGTGGGCACAGGACTGCCAGGTACCTGCTGACCGACACACAAAGGTAGCAACTGTTCTGGCACCTCAGTAGGCTCTGGTGGAGAGGTGACAGCAGAAGCCCAGGCTGCAATGTTGTTGAGTTGGGGCTTGACAAGGGGCTTGGCTAGCCCAGCTGGGTGACAGCAAGCACAGCAGCAGATCCTCTATGTCACCATGACAGCAGTCTACAGCCCCATCCCTTCTTCAGCCAGTTCCTACATCAAGTTCCCCCTTTCCTCTGCCCAGTGCAGAAGGGTACAAGCCAAATGCTTCACTCCTGGAGACCGCATTCCTATTTCGAAAGGTTATACTTACACAAACTCCACACTAGAGAAAGTTTCCTACCAACAACCAGCTGATGCTAAGGTTAAAAGTTTTTGTTCATTGACAGCTTTGTCATTCTTCACCACCGAACACAATTTCAGCCGCGTACATAGACACCAAGAAGTCTTTTCTTTCCCCCACCCCACTTCCCTTCCCTGTCTGCTCTGATCGTCGGCACGGGTCTGGTCTTACCTGCAGTACGCTTGGCCTCCGAACCGCAGAGCAGGAGGAGGAGGCAGAGCGCAGCTGTTGGCCCCATGGCACAGGGCTCCCTCTAAACAGCCTGGGGACAGCCACAAGAAGATGGTCACTGTGCTGCCGCCACACCGGCACCTACCGCCCGGCGCACCGGCTGCTCCCGAGGCTCCCCGGAGACGGGAAGCAGCCGGGACAGGACAGATACCCTGCTGCCCTCGCAGGGGAGAGCGAGGGCGGCGGGAGCCGCTTCAGCACTTACCCCCGGGGAGAGCGATCAAGGCGGGCAGCGCCGGCCTCCCGCACCTCCAGGTACCGGCGACTAGTATCCTCGGGCACCCACCGACTGTCCCTGCGAGGGAAGACAGGCGGGCAATCGGCAACAGGTCGCAGCGCTGCCGGGGCACTGCAGAACAGCCTCCGCACGCCGCTTTAAAGAGTGGCTCGCATTCCTCTGCGCTCTGCTGGCCAATCAGCGGCGGAGGGGCAGGAAGCGGGGGGCGGGGGCCGGACGGCTCCAAGCCCGCAGACAACTTTCCGCAGGGCCGGGGGCGGGCGGGGTGTGCTGTTGCCGCCGCCAGTGCACCCCACCGGTAACGCCCCTCTGGCCTGTGCTGAGCCAGACTTGCCGCTTGGGGGCGCGCCGTGAGCTCCCACGGAGCTTGACCTGCAGCCCCCCGCCAAGAGCGACACCGCCGGCTCCCGCCGCCTTCCCGCCGGTCGCCCTCGTTCCCCGAGCCGGCAGAGTCGCGCTTGGCATCCGCTCCCCGCCGCCCCAGCCCTGCCCTCCAGCCCTCGGCCTCGGCCGCTCGTTCACACTGTCCTTAGCCCCGCGCTGAGGAGCGCGGGTGTCCTGGCCTTCTCAGTCCGCCAGCCAGCCCTACTCCCGCGGCCGACAGGCAACCCGCCGCAGGGGTCTGCCGGCGGCTTGGCCGGGCCGTCCAGTAAAGGTGTGCCTAACGCCACTATCTGGCTGTCTTGGGACACTGAGTGAAAGCAGTCTACACTTAATTAACTTAATTCAGTTAGTGACGGGCTTCTCTTCCTGCCCGCTGGCCGGAGCACACAGTACCGTGAGACTGGCATCACGAAAGGGGAATAAATTCTCGCTAGACAGGGCAGGGTCGTGTCGGGGAAGAGGAGAGTGGAGGCGAAGGGGGAAGGCGGGCGGGGGGAGCGGCGACCTGGCGCCTTCCCACTGTGGTGCTTGTCGCTGCAGAAGCGTGCCCGGGGATGACCCTCGGTTCAGGACTGCCCTTAGGGGTGAGGTGACTAACGCTGCTCTGCTGCCGAGCCCCGTAGCGGCTTTGTTTAATGAGCAAGGTGACTAATGCTGCTTCAGCCAAAAAATTTCCCACGTAACCTGGATTTCAGGTAAGAGGAAAGCTTCTTAAGGTTAAAAAGGCAGATTCTGTACTTCACAACGTACTCTGTATGACCAAAAGTGACCGGAGTGTGTGAAGCGGCTTGGAAGCAACCGAGTTCCAAAAATGGTTAATTCCTCTGCATTCCCTGGCCTCTGCACTCCTGGCACGTGCTCATGCGGAAGGCCGAGTGTCAGTGAACGAGAAGGATCCCGTCAGAGGGTAGCGTGTGTCGGAAGGGAAAATCAGAGGAAGCTTGGCAACCCTGAGCAGTGACTGAGTTGGACTCTGAACTGAACTGTGTAAAACACATCAGGCAGTCAGAATGGCTGATGTTCGAGGAAGCATTACTGCTCCACAGATTATCCCAGGAAATGCCTTGGGAAATCTGTGACCCAGAGACTGAGATAGCTGCAGAGTTGTGTATATTAGGGTAAAGCCAGAATGATTGCCCTTTTAGCTTAAGAGATAGAGTATACCATCTGAAGTAGGCCTCCTTACCGTGTGATGATTCATAGAAGAAAAACCTTAAGTGTCTCTCAAGTTAAAAACCTGAGAGAGGAGAGAGATGATGATGATGATGATGATGAGAGCCCCACCAGGGAAAAAAAAAAAGCAGCAAGAAAGAAACACTGTTTGTTCTTACCTGGACAGGTTTAATTGACAGGTAATTGCAATTCTTAGTAGTCCTCTCCCTAAGCCCTTTATATACCAGTGAGTTTCTTCCGTGGATTGTCTCATGGAAGCCAGAGGGGCTGCTGCGCATGTGAGCTTGTGTCTTGGAGCCTGGGGAGCTATGCTCAAGCTTTTCTTCATGTGGCAGTAAGTTAAATTTGAAAGGCAGTGAAAGAACCTTGGCAGTGTTTTTACCTTAAGTGAGGAGATTTGGGCTGGCAACCAGGAACTGTCTACTTCAAAATGAAAAATAATGTCAAAAATTTGCCTCTTATTTCACCCAAAGGTGTGGACAAATGTGTAATCTTCGTCAGAATACTCCTACTTGATCGGTATTGTGAGGTTTTGTAATGTGAACTCATCTTTAAATGCCTTTAAAATGTGAATTCAACTTTGAATTTTCTGACTACACCAGAAATACAACACCGTGATTGAGGTCAAAACCTGACCCATAATTTCAGCATGTCCTACACTTTTAGGTTCACATTCTTACCACAGTGTGTAAAGCTAGTTTTGTTGACTTCTGTGGATCCTAGTACCAATTTACATCTGTATAGCTGATGCTGGAATTTGATACTTAGCTTTGCTCTGGTGGGCAAGAGATGACTGACTTGTTGAATCACACTTAGAGGAATTTACCTGTTGTCATTTGGATGTCTTCAAGAACGTGAGCTCTGTTAAAACTGGCAGCCAGGTCTTGGTACGTTTGGATGTTTGATGTGATTAATCCATCATTCACTCTCTTGCCATGAATTCTGGAGTCACATCTGGTTCCTTACTTTCTCTTGTGTTCAGGGTCCTTTTATATTTTCATTGAATACTCGTTGCATAATATATTTATGAATATATTCTTAAAAAGCTTCTTAGCATTGCTTCACTTGAGACTGTAAAAACAAACAAAAAAAAGGTGGAAAAAAGTAATGGGTATGCGATAAGTACTGGGGAGAACATTGATACTGGTTTCACTTCTGTGAGTGTAAATGTGGTCTCGCTCCATTGTAGTCCTTGACTCAGACTGAGTTAGTGTGTTCATGATACCCTCAGAATTTTAGTAATTAAATCTTATTGTAGTAGCATTCATCTAATTCATAATGTATGCAGGATTAATTAGGACTCTTGCAGTTATTGTGCAGAGAATAATTTTGCTTACTGCATAAAACCTTCAGTGAAAAATGTCATAGATTTTTGTGAACTCTTCATTGACTTGAACAGAGAGATTAATTTTTAGTGGGGGTGGTGTGGCCAAAGTTTTATCAATTATGATTGATAAAAGTATGATTCCTAAAGTTGCCAATGTTGGAAATGAAAACTGAGGAAATATACAGCTGGATCCTCAACTTATTTGAGCTCTGTAATAGCTCACATTTTATACTGTTTGAGATTATAGTGCTTCCTTCTTGCGGTGAATATCCTGAGCAGAAAGCGGAAGAGCAAAGTGAATGCCCTGTAATATCATATTTCGGAGTGTTTCATGTCCATAAGCGTGATGGTAAAGTGCAAGAAGAAAGAGTATCTGCTATGATAACAATATGCAAATAAAAATCAATCAGTGTGGTTTCACGTATGGTTTAATTCTAGGGCAAACAATAAGGAAATACAAAGGCACTGTAATAGAAATGAACTTTTCTCTAGATAAGACTTTCTGTCTAGAATCTCTTTATAATATTATCCCTAGCACATGGAAAGAGATTTTCTTTTTCCCATTTAAACTTACATAAATAAAAAAGGTATCTTAATAACCTATGCTGAAACTGTAATTTAGGGGTAGTAGGTCAGACGATGTACATTGGAATGATGCTATTGAAATGCATGGTGTTAAACCAATTCACACCAGTTTATCTGATACGTTTTAGTCACATAAAAGCTTTAAAACTATACAATGTACTTTTTATAAAGATATAAAGTACATGAATATAAATGCATAAATATATAAAATATCAACTTCATGGCACAGCATTGAAGATACATAGAGTTGGGTTGTTTGTTAATATTGACATTATACAATTTAGCAAAGATCTAAAAAGTTTTTATGAGTCATAAAATTATTTTGGCTTGTTTTTGGTGGAATTCATTTTGCCTACCATCTGAAACAGACATTTCAACACCTTTTTATTAATCTCATCTCTTAACTAAAACTTTCTCCTAAAAATTCCACAATATTGTTCCATTACTTCAACAAACTGTTTCTTCCCTATTATGTAGGTCTTCATTAATGCATAATCCCTCATACCTCTTCACCTTTTTTCTCTTCGGGTGACTGCTATAACAGTTTATTAACCCTGCCATTATAAACTTCTTGTTAATCTGATTATCCCCCTCATTTATCAGTGGACCTGCTTTTCCCTGCTTCTTCTGTTATGTCCATTCCACTAAATCAGGCTTTTATTATCACCTCTAGCTTTGTTAGATAGCCATAAATCATTTCCTTTCTCTACCTTTTGCTCTGTTCTTTTTCCCAGCTCTCATTTCAGGTCTGTCTCTTCCATTCAGCAGTTTGTGAAGCAATGGTACATGCCTGTTTTGGCCAGTAGCCTGTGATATGGTGGTTCTTTGGGCAGCTCTGAAAGTATGGAGAAGATATGAGGTGTGCCCTGGACATATTCCTCTGCGGACCTCCCTCAGTCTTCATCCTGTCCCATCTAGGAGAGATCCAGAGCACATCAGCCTCAGGAGTAAGCTGTTTCTACTGTTGACAAAATGGGAGCTTCATTCATTTTGACCACTGAAAAGGAGTTCACATTATAAATCAAGAACTTGAAAAATCGGGTTACAGAAGAGGTCTATTTATGGTGGAGGGAGGAAAGAAAAAATCCACGAGTATTTCACCACTAATTTTGGCACACCAAGTTTGGTGGTGTCCTATGAGTTGCTCCACAAGTTACTCCTATGAAACCCCTGCTTCTCATTCAAGTAAAACTGCAAAGCTGCCATTAGTTTTAATGTG
>JAVHNF010058045.1:69389-80720 GCA_034783455.1 Micropsitta finschii
GAAAATACTGATGTGACAGACCCATCAGACTGAATCTAACCACATTTTCCTCTAAAAACATCAGCATACTTTAGCTGCCCTCAGCAGAACAGTATGGATTCACACCAACAGCTGACAATGCATTCTTGAGAATATCCTTCAATTCAACTTGTTTTTATCCAGAAACCTATATGATGAATCAGTTTGCTGGAAGCCAGTAAAGAGCTCTTGCATCTTCAGATACCATAAAGAGCTTTCAGCAACTCTACTATAGACTAGCCAAAAAGAAAGGTAGGCTTGTGCTAGTTTTGTGTACTTGCCCCTCATTTTTTTTTTTTTTTTTTTTTTTTTTTTGTTTTTTGTTTTTTTTTTTTTTTTTTTTTTTTTTTTTTTGTTTTCTGTGAAGACCAGGCCTTGGTAACTACTAGCATGTGGCATGGTCTGTAGCTGGATTTGAACTGCCACTTCTGTGGTCAGTCTCCATGATGCATGTTTCATCTGTTGTATTTTAGTTATGTGGTAGCTAAGATGAATTTCAAGGCAGAAAGAGCTGCATGCAGATGTCTGAGGAAAGGTGGTAATACACTGCTTGCTGTCACTGAATTGTTCTCAGTCTTACATACATATTTCAGATATAGGTACTTCCCTTTAGAGAATTTCCAGTAGGGAAGAGACAACATGCCTACAGATATTTCTGGTTTATCATTTAAGCAAGTGTTTCCGATGCAGATGTAATTTCTCAGTTTGTGATGATTTATTATTTCACCTGTCTTTGAGTAAGAATGAAAACACATTGCCACTGTGGCCAACACATTGCCACTGTGATCAGTGAGGTACCTTGTTTTATTTTAAGATGTTCAGGATGCTAGCTTTGGTAGTCACCACTGAAAGTCTTTTGCCTTTCCACAGTAATATTTTGCCATAACTTAGCAGGCCCACTGAAGTCTCCTATTGGAAATGGAATTTAGGAATAGAAGAACTTTCCTCCTTCTATAGTGGCACATATGGTACAGGTAGCTATTTTTCATATACTGAAGTTTTACACTTGGTGCTAAGACTGAACACCTCTTGCCCATGTCAACACTGTTAGAGTCACAAAGTTGAGTACCTGTTAGAAAACACCAGAGCTTAGGTTGACTCTTTTGTCTTAATTTGTGCCTTTTTGTTTTTCTTCATGTATTCATTTCCAAGGTTTTTCATAATTGCTAATTATCCTTTTATTTCACTGATAACAAAATAATAAATAAAAAGTACTTGAATAACATTGCGAGGAAGAAAACATCCAATACTGTTTCTGAGGTAAATGTGAATAGAGATTATCTTAACTCAGGGTATACTTTTCCAGTAACTGACAAATAAAGGAATTTTCCCCTTTTCCATAATAGAAAACATCATTGTTAGTTCTGAATTTGGTCAGAGGTGTTTTTTAATTTCCTATTAAAATTCTCATTAAATATAATTTTATAAAACTATAAATTCTGTTTTTGAGTAAATGGGAGCTATTCTTTCTTTCAATTTAGTTTGCACTTTTTAGCTTTCACAACAGAAAATATTTCCTTAGTTTCTCACATAACTTTGAGGAAAATTATCTTTTCCAGACAGATGTTTTGAGGGCTCCAAAGAGATAAAAAATATGACCAGAATGTCTATTAAAGTGTTTGGATTCCAGAATGGTACTACACAATTACTATGCTATTACCGTGTAGCATTTTGAAGCCACTAGATTCGAGGATTAATTATACAAATAAAGGATGTACCTACATATGTTACTTAATCTGCAGGAGGGGATTAACACAGTAACACAAATATACGTAAAAGTAAGAGTAGCATGTGAAGTCACTTAAAAGAAAAGATCAAGAGTGTCTTGTCCAACCTTTCACTTTAAAGTGTAATAGCCAAAAGATAGGAACACAGTAAAATAATATTTATATGTCAAAAGTACTTTTGGCATCTGTTCTTTATTGATGAGTATAATATTTATTGCCATCTGGATTTCCTAACTGATTTTTCTGATATTGCTTATCTGGGGTTGCCATAGGACACAAACAGCTGGATTAAATTCCATCATGTTGTGTCACTGTGACTCATTTATTTTTTCTTATCTATCAAAATTTCTTGTAAATAACATCTCACTTTTTCCCTTTCTGAAGTACTTTGCTGTCTTGCAGAAGTAGTATGGTCTTTCTGTCTGTCTTTCTCACCTTTCTTTTTTCCTTCTTTTTGTTGTTTTCCTCTCTCAGACTCCCTTTCCCTTTTCCTGTTTTTCTCTTCTGTTTCTTACCTCAACAAATACTAAGTAGCTTTATAGATGTGCTTTAGTCTCATCTATGGGATCCAAATATACGTTTGACCTTGCCTGAACACTACTACTGATAGTGCGTTTTATAACCTGAGAGGTTAGTTAACTTTCATTTGAGCTTCCCAGCTGCGATTTCAGTCCACTTAATTCAGAAACTTTGACCTGATGGCATGTAGACAGGGCTTTATGACTGATTCCCTGAAACTGTATACCTACGTAAATATATGAGGGATGGAATATTGTATTGATTGTCTTTTGTAGAGTGTCTGAAGCCCAATATAACTGTATAAGATTATTGTACCTACATGTAAAAGAAGTAATTGCAGAAACATGATTTACTAAGCAAATATGAAAGGTCATGAGGAGTTCTGTCTTGACTATGTTTCTTTTACTAGGCCAGTGACAATGACTGCTGTTTTAAAAAACTGCTTTTTTCTAGAACTAAATCATACACACAGCACTCCCTTTGAAATTGTGATTTTTTTCTCAAACTGGATATTTTAAGAATATCAATTCAGATGTAGCTGGAAGTCTTTCAAAAATGTAGATTCAAGTCTGCCTCAGATTTTGGGTCAGACCACAGTGTGGCCATTTTATGCATATTTATTTGAAAAATGCTATTTTTTTCATTGCCAATGGCAAAAGCTAAAAAGAGATTCCTTGTTTCTTTCATGGGAGGGAAGTTCTGACAATGAAAATGCGTATTGTTCCACTGCAGAATCTTAGTTTTGTGCATGTATTTTCAGTTCAAAGTCTTACTTGAACTTTGTGTATTTTAAATATTTCAAATCAGCATGCAACATACTGCTGCAAACAGATACCTTTCTAAGCACTTATGTGTGAGCATTACAGTGCTTCAGAAGCAGACAACAATTCTAAATAATATACTGGCCTAGAAAATATTTTTACCTAGACAATATTTAGTCCAGATCCAAGTTGCAAAGTCTGTTAAAAATATGGGTCCAGAATCTGGCTGCCATGGATGGAAAAGGGGAAGGAGTGTTGTAAAGACACATCTATGGTTCTATGCGACTTCATCCTAGTGCAGCATTCTGTTTATACTGGCCAGAATTTTACTCCAGTTGTGGGTAATGATGCTAGAGGTCATCTTATGAAGCAAGGATTTTAATTACTCCATCAGGTTCCTCAGTGTAAACTTTCCCTTGATCATGCTCTCACTGGTTACGTACTATTCTCTTCACTTGTTACTCCCCTCATAATTCGTGAGATGATGAAGTAGCTTCTTGTAGAATGATGCTTTCATATTGTCCATTTTGTTCTTCCTGGCTCTCTGACAGGTGGTGTTGCATTAGGAAAATCTGGAACTGGAAAATCTAAATAAAATTCATAACGGTGCTTCCTTAGAAAAACGTAACTGGATTGAGGTTAGGTTGTTAAATGGTATAAACTGAGCTACAATTTACAGTATACAGTCTTCTGTGTACACAATCTATAGTATACAAGACCTTTTTGCTACTTCACTCAGATGTTAGTGATACTTATCCCACTGACCATAGACATGCATGCATTTGAGAACCTGAGAACCATGCTGATTTGATGTTTTGTTGACGTGATTGGTTTTGTATTTGTATTTGTGTGTGTGTGTGTATCGAGGTTTGAGTTCTTTTGGAGTGTTTTTTTTGCTAATTGAAAGAGTAGGTATTTCTTCTATCTAAAATCTTTTAACTTTGGAGACTAAAAGAAAACATTTACTGACAGTCAGCCAGACATGGTTCTTAAAAATAGATGTTTCTTTCCCTAAAAGATCTACTATTATAAACAGTGAAAAGAGCAGTGACTGGCCAAACCAGGTGCATGTGCAGATTTTATCTTCATGGTATATTCTAAAGAGGTATTGAAATATGTGGTTACAAGGATGAGGGGAAGGTTGTTTATTGGTTATGGTAACTTCTGTCTATTTCTGAGTCTGCAAAGTAAACAGAAAGGACAATTAGCATGCTCCCATAGAGGTTTACTGCATGAGGCTACAGCAAGGATTCACAGTCACTTCGTAGGACAGACACACATTCTAAGCATTGTAAGCTAAGCAATATCTACTCAATATGTTATTCAATGAAATATATTATTTATATTTCTGTGATATCCACCAACTCATTTTACTTTTTAACCCTGTCACTGTATTGCATTTAATGTTGTACATGTATTGAATTTTTTTGAGATCCGAGGGATTTATGTGTTTGTACTGATCCTAATATTTGTGGTGCTGCTCAGTGAACTCTTCTATGACAGATGAAAAATACTTAAAAGCAAGACAGGAAGGACTTTTTTCCCTGGGGAATCATTACAGTAGCATTCAGAGGCCAGTTTCTATGCAGCCTCTCATGAAGCCTGAATCAGGCTGCTGAGAGGATCTTACAGTGCAGGCTGAGCTGGGATGCTGAGAATTTTACTCAGGGCTAAGAATTTTACTCAGGAGCTGCAGAGATCTGTAGTTAACATGGGCATTTGTAGATACTGAGGAATACCTATCTGTATAAGAGATAGAAACAGGCACCTTAGCATTTATTCACTTTGGGTGCCAACAGAAGTAAACATAATCTCTTGTTTCTTTGATTTCAAAAAAAGACATATATTCTGGATGGTCTAAGCTCTACATCCTGTACATATAAGCTGTGCATTGACTTTTAAATGCTACTTGTCCTTACAGTCTGAGTACAATCCTTAAAACTATGCTTGAAGACATCCTTCTCTTTGATCATCAGGTGCACTGGTGCCTACCTATGCAATAACAGGAGGAGCAGGCAGCATGAACAGAAGGAAATGCCACTGAGCAAACTGATGTAATATTTCTTTTAAGCCTTACTCAATGAGAAACCTTGTCTCACAAACTAAGCTTTGAGGTAAATCAGGAATTAAGCCTTTCTTTTAGCTTTGTGACATAGTGAAATAAGCACAAAAGCAAGTGTTCAGTTGTCTTTAGAATTTCTTTTATTACATGTAAAGGTATAATTTCCCATCCTGCATCATGTCACAACACAAAGCCAGTTCTGATGAGAAGTTATTAAACACTGAATTTTCCTCTTATCAAAATCTGAAAACATTGCTTCTAACATTATTTCTAGCTCTGCTGTGCAAGATTCCTAGCTCAAGATATGGCATTATTATCACATTGGAATTTTTAGGCTCTGCTTGGAACTCCCAGCTGTGAACCAAATACAATGATCTTGCAATGTAGTTTAGACATCAGCAAATAAAAGATGGCAAAAATCACCCTAGCTTTGAGTAGCAGAAGCCACTTTTGGAGTTCAAAGCTCCACTATGATTTTCTGTCTGCTTTTTGAAGTTCAGATGTTCCCTTTCTACCAGCTTATCTGCAGTATGTGCTTGTGACCATACTTTTGCTCCCGCATGCCCTGTGTCTGCTTGTTTTGGCAGTTTTGATGGCAGAGAACGCCGGGCCTCTTTCATGTGGTTTTATGTCACATGTGCTGCTGTGCAAGACACGCGCAGCTCTTTGGGAGCATTCGCCACTTGCTGCTTCTCATGCTCTGGTACACTTCCTCTGCGGATGGCTTTCCTGGCTCCCAAGGACCATGTGCTTTTTCAGTTTCTTTTAATGTGTGTACACTCACCCCATGCAGTTCCAGTGAAGTATGTGCTTATTTCCTCTGCTGTCCAGCTCTGAAGATTCAGATCTAGGGAGGCAATCACTGATACTAAGTGCAAGAATGATCCTTAACCCAACCTGCTCTTTTCCTGGGGTCCTTTTCTCCCCCCTCTTGCAAGTGTGGAATTCTCCACTCGTTCTGTTTTTAGTCCTGTAGTGACTAATTTTAGCTAGCTTGCCACCAGCCATCCATTGTCTGTGGAGAGAAGTGGAAGAGATATCTTCCTAAGGGAGGCATCTAAGATAGGTGGGCAGATTTGCGTCTCTCAGATGTCTCTAGTTTCTCTCCCCATTGACACAGAGGAAGCCTAGATGACAAACCCAGGCTAACTGGCCCACTTTGAGATAGCAATATCTAGGTGAGATATATCCCTCTCCAGCTACCCAGGCTTCATGGTGGTATGCATGAATGCTGTATGCTTGCAAACTGCTGGTTGGGATCTTTTCATGAGCTAATCCTCTTTTCAGCACTTTCCATACTGCCTTAGCCATGAGGACAGAGCAGAGGAGAGCTGAGTGTTGGCAGAAGGGCATGTGAATATAAAAGATAAGGACTAAGAGCTTCCTTACAAGTGTGTCAGTTCCAGACTCATGCTAGGTATTTCTTCCAGATGAAACAGAATAAGAGTGGCCTAGGTAAGAAGGCATGGTATTGGTGAGAAATTCGGGTAAAACTCCCAAACCTTGATAAATAGAAAAACCCTAGAATGGTAGGAGGGCAAACCTTTCATGAAGAATATTTCAAATGCGGGTGGGAGATTTAGCAATTCCCTAGTCAGGACTAGAAGTGCAAGCTGAGAAAGGTCAGGCTTTTCATAACATTAGTGGTCCCCTTGTCTTCCTGAAAAAGCTAAATGTCTGCCATATGCTTATTTATACCAAGAGCTATTCATTCCCCATTAAGACTGATGTTTTTATTAACAACTATGTTGTTTTCATTCAAGAACAAAACTCAGAACCCAGATACCAATGGTAGGTTTAATGCATTTCTGCTGATTCATGAGATTTCTTCACAGTTTGTTTTCAGAATTTGTACCACTTCTGTATTTAAAAGTGTGCATTAGGTAAACTAACCAGCCACATCTGGGAGAAAAAAGGCTTCCTCACACCAGAAGCAAAAACTTGCTTTTGGTATAGGTGTTAAAATATTTCAGATTTTTATATCCTGAAATAGTATTGAATAGATCAAGTAAAACGGTAGCAGCAGCAAGATTTTTATTCTGGCTGCTGTCCAGCAGTAAGAAAAATCCTGTAGATACAGACTGCTTCTTATTTTCTTTAGGATTAGTGCGCTGATTCTTCATATGAACTATGTGTGAAAGTCCCCGTGACACTAACGGGAGCTCTGCACAGGGACCAGCTGCACAATCCGCTCCCACATGCAGGACTCAGTGCCTATAGTGAAGAAGGTTTAAACCAGCAAGGTTATTACCTGGAGAAAAACTGGCATTGCCATAACTCTGCAAAGCCGTAACTGTTGTGACATAAGGCAATGAGCGCAAGGCAATAAATGTGGATCTGTGGGATGTGAGAGAAATGGCAGGCTTGGAATGGTGGTTTCTATAGTTGCTCTGGTAAGAGCAACAATAGTAAGAGAGACATGATATGCCAGGACAGACTTATACTGTCTAATTTCCAGTTTGGTTTGCTTTTAGGAGTTTCCTGTAAAAAGTTGTTGAAAAAAAAATTCTGCATAATTTGAATTATATATAAGGATCCAGTCCTATGCTCATAGGGTATCTTGTAGTCACTGGAAGTCAAGCCTGTAAAAAAAGCAAGACTGAGCATGTAATCTCCCTTTAAAAAATACTCTTTCTTTCCCTGAAAATTTATTAAAAATAAAATAAAAAGTAGTGTTCTCTGTCACTGGCACCATTTCTACAGGGCATCAAAGCAACTGGTTCCTTATAATCTCTAGACATTTCCTGACTGACTGCAAAGGTCATCTTGGAGTTAGGAGGGGAAACTGAAAGACAGTTATCTGCAGGCCAAATAAGGTGAAAGCTGCTGTGGCTAAAGTTCAAGTTTATTTACACAGATAAAAAAAGAGAAGTGAAATATTTGCTGACTTATTTACTTTTATTTTAGAAAGTTTTAGAGCAATTCGTTTATAACAGAATAAAAGGTGGAAAAAAGGAAGTAAAATGTACTGTGATATAATAGAAATAACAGTTAATGATTGTTACTGGCAATCTTTACTTTTCATTTTTTTCCTCATTCTAACCCAAACAGTGATGTTGCTGTTATTTTCTAGATTAGGAAATCTTTGAGGTTGGGATCTTCTCTTATTTTTCCTGTTGGAAAAACTGCCTTGTGCTGTCTTGCCACTATGGAAGGAATATAACCTCTATACAAACAGTGAAATTAAGGAAGTACAGTTTCATGTAGGTTTGTGTTCTAGTTTACATTTATAACCTAATCCTTGACACCAAAATAACTGTAGATTCTCCTGCATACCTTACAGCATCCAACAGAGTAGTGACAGCACGTGTGCTAAATATTTTGGTCTCAAACACTCTGCTGACTGTCTCATTATCTGCTACCAACCAGAATTCCAAATAACTGAAATCCTGTCAGTCTCTTCCAGGGCACTAGTCTGAATCTCTCTAATCTACCCACTTGAATGCATTCTGTAAAAATTCATCTGTCCTTAAGATGTCCACTCTATGTTCAAACTTGGCTGAGGATGGCCAGAACAATCAAAAGTTCCTGGAGTGAGTGCAGACAGACAGTGAAATATCTTGATCACTTAGTTGCCCGTTCTCTAGAAAACCAAACTAAAGATAATGTTAAGTTATTGTTCACTCTGGAGATTATTGGTGGCTGTGGATAGAAAACAATTCATGAACATTCATCAACCTGTCATTAATGCTAAACAAGATTAAACCAGTAGACTGGTTTAAATTTCAAAATTATAAATTTTATTCTTGATAAATAGTGTTGAACCTTATGCTTGCTTCCACAGATACCAAACAATTCCCTTGCTAATAGCTTGCTAATTATGTCTTGATCCATGTTTGTTAGAAGCAACGGGTTCTAGTGAACAAGATGCTGGAAGGGAACCAAGAGCTTTGGGTTAGATTTCCAGCTCTGTCTTGTCTGATAATTCTTGGTCTGTTTTTCCTTCTATTGACTGCTAAAATCACCATGCTTGTGTTATACGTAGGGGGCCCAGAGTCTCGTATTGAGGCTACTTGTATCACACAGTGCAAGTTTGCAGATGATTCTGACCATGGGTTTGGGTCCACAGATCCATCCAGTCTTCCTGTGCAGAGACTCCTGTTCTCTGCAGTAATATAATTGGCTATATATGAAAAAAAAAAGGACGAAATTTCAGTGTTTAAAAGCTAATGTCCCATGATGATACTAAAGTGAATAAACACAAACATAACCAAAATGTACCAAAGTTTGTACACTTTCACTGGAATATAGTGGTTTTGATCTTTTTTTAATAAATCATAAATAATAAAAGGGTCCTTGCATTGAAATGTATATGATGATACAAATGAGAATGATAAAAATTCTGTATTTTCTCCACTATTTATTTATTTTTTAACATGGGTCAGCTATAAAGGAGAACAGGATGCCAGTGTCCCTGCATGATGTTTTCAGTTCTGCAATAGCTACAATTTAAACCGTCACCTTAGGATGAAACCTGTTTTGAGCCTTCAGGGAAGCAAAATTCAGCAGTTTCTTTTCACACAGGAAATTACTGTTTTAAGGGATAACATTAAGTATCAAGAACCTTAATTGCTGGATAATGCCTTATTTCATTATAACTTACTTTGTAGCTTTCGGGATTCTGTCTAGAAATAATCCTCAAATTTGATGGGGATTTAGAGTTAGAACTGATAAAAAGGGACACCAAAGATAGTTCAGATAAAGTATGCTGGTGAAAAAAGTTTCCTCTGCAGTGCTGCAGCACACGGTAATCACAGCAAAGCTTCTGGCATAATCATGAATATTTATAAAACTGTTTGTATCGTATGTTGGACACATATCTTAGGACTGAACATATAGCACCAGATATTCAAGCCTCTTGTTCAGCTTATATTAATTGATTGATGCTGTACTCTTAACAGTGTTCAAGAAAAAAAATTCAGAGTTGCATGAAACTGATTGCAAGAAGGAATACAACACACTATTATGCTACAGGCTTCACAAAACTGTTTAAATCTGGCACCACTTTATTTTCTCTGCTTTATTACATGTTTTACAAACACTAATAAATTAAGCAGTCCATGTCTTAATCAGTTACACCAGCGTGGATGATGTTCTTGGCATACAACACAGCTTGTTTGCACAAACATGTAATGTAGCTGTCTCCTACGCATATGCTCATGCTTGGAGAGTCACCTGTGTTGGGCAGAAAATAAAGTGTCCAGGGCACGAGAGACAAATTCTTAGTTTGTCTCCTACTGCTTCCAGCAGCATTTCCATTTACTGATATACAACAGTGGTAAATTATATCTTTGCACAAATGCAAAATAAGTGACTGGATATTGCTAAGAACTTAAACTCTTCTAGTAAAAAAACAACCGAGAACGCAGAGGAGTGTAGAAGGGGTCTTGCTCTGCTGACTGATTTCATCCCATGAACAGTAAACCTTACACAGGTACTTCATATAGTGAGTGATTCTTGGTCCTGTTCCCATCTGTGCTTTGTGACAAAAGGACGGCTTGGACGTGATCTCCTGGAAGGCAGTCCACGGTTACAGATCCAAGGTGTGAGCAAGTATCTCTGCAGCTCAGAGCTAAGTGTCTGTATCTCTTTGCACGTTTCTGCTACTCTTCTTGCTATTTTCTGCAGGCTTACTTAGGTGACTGCTCCTTGTTCGCTTTGGTGAATCCCACTCGTACATGTCCAGCTCTGCCAGGATCTGTACAGGACTCAAATCAGAGCTGGACAGAGAAATGTATGAGGTAAAGCCCTGAAATACTCAGCCCTGCAACACCTGAATCCTTTCACACTCCCACCTCTATACCTATCCGTGTGTTGCCCGGGTAGCTAATAGATCATTACCTTTTTGCTGTTCAACTGAGAAGCGCTGATCCGACCACTGTGGAAGAAGAGGTGTTTCTGCACTGGTATTTTCCCTTCAGCTGGGAAGAGGAAATTGGGGAATAGAGCTACAGAAAACTATCAGGTTTTAAATAACCAGCGGGCGCTTTCCCGGTCTCACAGTCCCTCTTCACAGCCCAAGGAAAGTAACAATAAAAACTATGTCCTTCTGAAAAAGAAGTAATTTCTGTTAATTGATTTTCTGGGATTCCTAAGGCTGAGACAAAAAAATCAACTAGCCTCATAACTGGACTCGTAACCTCAGAGTATGCAGTTGCCCAGGAGTCTGTCAGCTTGAGTCAGATGCTTAACCATACTGAGAAGTCCAGTATCTAAATGGCCTTGAAGAGCTGGTCAGTGGAGC
>JAVHNF010058047.1:5299-18946 GCA_034783455.1 Micropsitta finschii
AATCCGTATGAAGGATCAAATTAGTCCTTAGTTGGCTGCAACATGATGGAGCTGAAAATCTGCCTGAGATACATTCCACACTTTCCAAAAGCAGCAGCTCTGGATGTGCTGTTATAGCTGCCCATGATTGTTTATATTTTTTTTACTGAACATCTATGGCCTGTGTTTTAGAGGAGGTCAAATTAATAGACGTCATGGTCAGGTTTGGTGTTAAATTGAAAAAAATCCATGTTAAAAAACAAGCTTAGAAAAAACAGTTGCTAGCCTCCCAAGAAGGATAACTAATGACATAAAATCAATGAAAGACAGCAATCAATGCCTTACAGCAGGAGTTGTTTTAGTTATACTGATGGAAAATAAACAGACGACACATATATAGAAACAATTATTCAGTCAATATCAGGTAAATCTATTGCATTTACCTCTGAGAAGCATAAAATATTTTCCTGAGTTACTAATAAGTTTAATTTGAGACTACCATAATTCTTGTATTCTGCATGATTATCTGAAGTATGTTTGTGTAACAGCAAGGCTTTCAAATTCTTGATTAAGTCCTTGTTTGTGTACTGTTAATTACTCCACACTTCTTTCCTGGCAGAAAATGATTACATTAACTTTTACTCATATATTAAGTTGTTATTAATATTAGCTCCGTATCCTGTATGTATTCTGCACACAGCCAGCAAAAACTGCAACATTTTTAAAACTGAAGTTTAAAAATGGATTTAAAGTCGGCCATCTCCATCTGCCCATCTTGATCTCCCAGTTGAGTCAGAGACAGATATACATCATTAGTTTCCCTTTATAGCTCATAATCATTCAGGAATGGGCAACTAGAACCGTCTCCAAACTTGATTATAAAATTATTCAGTGAGTTCTGATCCTGTGAGGACACCTAGTGAGCAATTCTCTATAGAGACAAAACTGTTCCTGCAACATACATGATGAAAAAAACGTTTTCATCAAGCCTTTTATTGCAGGCAGATATTACTGTTTGCATTACAGCAGCTTCTAAAGCTAGGCAGTAGTTGCAATAGGCTCCTTATAAGCTTTTCTATAAGCAGACAGAAAAAAGAAATCTATGACCCAAAAGTTTACACTCTAAAGGAAAATTAGCTCACACATTTTCACAAGCACCTATACAGTCTCCAGCAGCATAACATTTACAGCCTGTTTTAAAGATTTATCCTGATATTATTCCTGTGGCTACCATGGGGCTGTCACTGTAGGCTTTCACTGGAGCAGGAGCCTTCTGGAGGGGCTCTCTGGAGAGGGTGCAAGGAGCCAGCCATCAGGTGCATCTGGCATCAGGTGCATCTGGCACTAGCAGCACTGTCTAGAGACCCTGGACCAGCAGATGAAACATGTGACATGTATCAGAAGGGGGAAAGAGCAGGTCTATGCCTTTCACATAGGCAGCACAAGAGTGATCCTCGAGGTCACTGCCATGTTTCAGTCTGCACATAGCATTTGAATATGATTGCCATCACTGCTTTGTCAGGCTGAAAAAGAGGGGCAGGAAAAAGAAAACTCTCAAACTGTGCAGAGTTTTGGTAAACCATTCTGATGTTTGACCTCTAGCTATAATATATCCAAGTTTTGTATCAGAAGAGCAACTACAATCAACAAATTGTAGCTATAGAGTATCTTAGCTACAAAATATGCCTTAACTCTAAATAAAATTTTAATGGAAGAAAACAATATTTAAAAGAAAGTCTGTTACATTGTGTCTACTGTAACATCTTAAAACTTGGAAGATTTGGAAGATTACCACATTCAGTCTCCAAAAACAGAATTTCATTTTGTACACTACATAAATAACATGTTTATTCAATTGTGTATACAACTGCACTTCCCTAAGTTTCTTTCTTTTCTTTGCAAAGGCAGTAACCCTCTAATTGAAAGACTGCATATAAGAGACTCTGAGACCTTTCTATATTAGTAACATCCAAACACTTAGAAGTATTAATTGCTAAGGTCTCCAGTTTCCACCTGAGTAGTGCACTAACCAATTTGTCCAAAACCTCACTAATATTTAAGAAGTTGCCAGGTAATGCTACAAGCCTAATATAAAACAGCAATTAGCTATAGAAGGTATTTTTGCTACAACTCATGACACAAGCATAGGGAATCCAAAATACATGAAAATTCTGCGAAAGGAAGAACATAAATAGATAAATGCTTTGGTAAATTCATTAGTTCTGAGATGTGCTAAGGTTTTGCATGCCCATTCTTCTTGAATCATCCAGGGGCATTTAAGCTTTCATGAAGCTTCCAGTCTAGGAGTGGAAGCTCTGTCATTACATGGAAAATCACTCCATTACGATAGTGGAACTAGCAGAGAACAGAGACAATTCTATGTATTTGAAAAAGTTGATTAGGTATTGTTAGAGAAATATCTTAATCCTTTGTGAAAGCCATTCACAGAATAAGCAGTAATGTGTATGTGCAAACAAGCAGAATTTCAGAATGGGTATGGAAATTCTGAAAGCATACTTGGTTTTATTTCTAGCATATAAGCATTGACTGTCGAATAGTACAGTATTGAAATGAATGTCTGACAATATTCTGACAAACTTCAGAAAAAGAAACCTGATGCTGATTAGACTTGTGTAATTATGTTAAACAACTCAAGGGCAATTAACAAGTTATGTTATTTGATTAATTATTTTGTAAAGAGAAACCTAAAATAATCTTATTATCTGTCATTGTTTCTGTTCTGAGCCTTTTTAACATTATCCATGGACATTCACAATTACTTGGAAGAAAAAAACACTTGGGAAAGGAAAACATTTATAAAAATTGCTGCAGAGGTACTTTTGGCATGAATCTTTATGCCAGTAGTCATAAGCAGTCAGACCACCCAGAAATGGTAATATCATAGACCTATTATGAAGTGAAAAGCAAACATTTGAAAGAATGGCAGAGAAAAAGTTAAATAATTCTGACATCAACCCCAACATCCAGGGTGTGCACCCAGTTTACTAAAGGAAGAAAAATCCCCAATGATCACCAAAGCATCATTGATTTTCACATAGTCTATAGAATTTAAAAGGAACCTGGCAGATTTGAACAGCTATCTAGGGCAAGAGCTACACACTCATCAAAATTAATGCCTCCTAAATGGCTTTGAAAAACTCACCCTTGACAGCCATTATACAGAATGCATAACATACATAGAGCTGCGTGTAAAGATGATAATACCTTATTCTAAGGAAAAGGTTAAAACCTCTCATTTTACATAACTTCATTTACAAAACTGTTATTTACATAATTATTACTGTTGTTATTAACATCATATATGTCTAATTTAGTATGTTTAAAATTTCCCAGAACAATGAATATGAAGATCAAATAAACTGAATAATCAAGGAGTGCTTTCTGTAAGAACAACCAAACCACTCTTACTACATCAGCTGATGTAGCTTAGGCTCTCATTTTTCTTGTTGTTTCTGATTTCATTGTACGGCCATACATCCTCACCCAGACCTAGCCAAGGTGGATTAAACCTTTCCTGCCCTCACTAACACTATCCCCTTAGCTCTGAAAAGAGGACATGGTGTGCCCTCTCTGATGTTATCTCCTCACCTCTGTTTGAAAAGGGGACATGATGTGCTATCCTTAAGATGTGCAAGTCAGAATGGTACAGCTGAAATTATTATATTTGCCTGAAGTAACATATGAAGTGCTCTCACCATCTACTTCTATTAGTAAAGCGGTTAGAGCTTCCAATGCCCCTCACAGGGATGTTATGATTTTTAAGCAGCACATTACCCTGGACATGAAGCAGTTTAGGTGAGTGGACCTTAATTCAGGCACACTGCTTCACTGCTTTACAGATAAACCTTTGCTGTTTCCACAGTACGCTCAGATCCCTTTGTATGAGGCAGAACTAGAGGGAGTCCCAGGGACTTTATGCAGACTTCCACACCCCATTCTTAAAATCAAAAGTGCTGGGAAGGACAGTGTGGGAAGGCTCTTCATGGAGTGATTGAGGTCAGCTGGGGTTTCTAAAATCAGGCATGCTGATGGTGGTGATTTCCAAAGCCCCCCTGAAGCCTGTTTCTTCAGCTTGCTCCCTCACAACTCCAGGTCCAAGAACTCACTAAAGCAAGTGCACCCACAGAGCAGTGCAAAGATCCAGCTTGCATTTGTTGCTTCATCTGCCTTCACACTTCTTTTCAAGAGCATTGAGGAGCAGAAAAATAGGAGATGTTTGATATGGATATATAGGAATCAGCCTACATCTAGTGTAGCTTACGCTGTGCTGGATCTGAACCGAGCTGTTGGGACACCCCTGTTATAGGAAGGTGTTATAGAGTGGGCCTAAGTTGACCACTTGTGCGTGCAACAGTAACACTCCTAAGTAAATCCCCACCTGGTTTTATGAGAATTTTTATATTCATGCTCTTTGTCTGCATCAGTTTATCAAACTACTCAAGCCAGTCTGGCCATATTTACACATCTGACATCCTACTTCCATTTTGTTTGCCATTTCACCAATTTTCACTCAGCTGAAGCACCTGAACATTCAACATTACCATAGGCAAATGACTCCTTTTTACAGCAGTCATACACACCCTAATGCTAACCATAGTAAATGGAAGAATAAAGCACGAATCCTTCCCTTGTTTGCTTCCAAAGCTGAATGCATTATCTCTTCATTAGAAATTGTACTAAATTATGGCATTAAAAGATGGGATGCAAACACCAATATTCAGTGCAACCTACAGCATGCAACAACATTGCTTCTTTTGCAATCATTTACTAAAGTAGTGGTCTTATACTTTCATTAATTTCAATGAAAATATCTTGCATTCAAGAAATGAAAGATACACAAAAGCTATAATTTGCTCATTCCTCCCCATCCCTTTGGAGGGGGTGGGGGATTACAAATTGCATGGTTTGACTTGTCGAGGGTGGTATTGTATTCTCTTTTTCCTTGTTATTTTTTTATCATCATTATTATTATTATTGTTGGTAGCAGTAGTGATCTGTGTTATTCCTTAGTTACTAAACTGTTCTTATCTCAATCTGTGGGAGCTGCATTCTTTCGATTCTCCTTATCCCTCCAGGAGCAGGGGGAAAAAAGTGTTGGGGGGGAAGTTCTAATTTACGGCCTGGGCTTAAACCACGACAACTGGAAATTTGAAAAGAAACCAGAATCGTCTGATCTGAAACTGAGTGTGACTGGTATTTGGATGAGCCTCCACTGAGAACAAAGACCTGGTGAAACCATTCATAGCTGTCAGCTGGGGTGGTCATTCCACCACATTCCTGCCTGGAAAGATGGAGAAGGGTTGAACTGAACAGCGAAGTGAGTAAGGTGCACTAGGATGTCAGTTTGAAGATATTAAATGTATAACAGGATTAAAGAATCTGATTCAAAGATAGAGGAACCTAGGAGATGAGTTGTTGATATTGACTTTAGATTGGCAATGGTATTAAGGAGTATATGAAAATTTATTGCTTACACTTAGTTTAGACCAGATCAATCTGAGAATAAGACAGCTTGTTTATATGCTTTTAAAATACCATTTTTTGTTAATGGTTACATTGCATTACACTGAAAATAAAAGATGGGGAGTGCAGTGCCACTTTAGTATCAAATGTGAGGAGGATGATGATAAAATAATAGATTTCTAATGACTTTCAGAACCACCACTTCCTAGACCTTCATTAATACTTAGAGCATACAGTTTCTAGTCTCATGCATCTAAAAGGCTCCTCTTAAGAAGCACTCCACTCAGAAAGGTAAACTGCTGCATAACTTACTGTCACTGTAAGAGATGCAATGTTTTTTTAATTTTTGTGTTCCAGTGCTTCAGATTGGAAGGGAATTGACTACTTTGGACAAATAACACTAATTTTTATGTTAGACTTTCTATAAGGAAGTATTGTGGGTGCCTTTTTTATCTTCTGATAAAGACTGGTAACCTCAGTACTCAATCCACATAAGATCTGAATTATCTCATTGTCTTCATTTGGGAAGAAAAGGTCAGATAATAAGATTCAAGTTCAAGGAAACAGGATTCTTGGCAATTTCTGTCTCTGATTGAAAATATATGATAAAAACCTTTTTTATGGTGTTTTAGCATTTCTGCCTCCACTCTTGCACAGAAAATTATACGCAGAAGGTAGAACTTTAAAATATGTCAGGATGTGAAGAAGGGAGATTGAAAGATTGGGTTGTTTATAGCTATTCTCAGAAACTGAAATTCATGTACAAACATGTGACAAGAATGACAAGGACACAGATCTCACTTAATTACACTGAAGCATGCTGGATTAGGAGCTGTAGGAGCTCTCCAGATGGATACAATGAAGAAAAAGGTTAGCATTTTGCCAGGAAAAAAGGAAGTGGCCTCTTCTCAGCTGGGAAAGTTGGAGCCGGAAGGCTTTTCTAGAACTTTGAGCCAACTTACTTAGAAACCTCTACAGAGATTTTACTAAAATTTTACACACACATCTCTGGTGTTTTGCATGGGTAGGAATGCATTAACATCATAACTTCCTGATGGCAATATAAGACTTCCTTCACCTGGATAGTCATATGAGTGGAAGACTTTAAGTTCTAGTCCCAGCTTCTGTTAGTATTTGGAAGGTAATTTACAAAATCTACAAGCAGATGAAATTGTTCTCATGTTCAATACATTTAAATCCTTTTTCCTGCTCTAATACAATATTCAGATTATTTGGGCTGACTCATTTTATTTCTGAAGAAGTTTTCTGATTGTCCTTATTCATACACCACCTTTCCCGTTTTTCTTAAGAGAAATTATCTTACCTTTTAGGGTGGACGGAGTGTTTTGTTCCAAAATTAAGTCTGACTCAGACAGGTGTGTTTTAGCATCAGGTTTGTTCACTGTACTTTATTGAAATGAGGATATTATTTTTGTTTTGCATGGAAATTTGTGGCTCATTAGCCAAGAGATGTGGGGAATTTTTCTAGATTCAAAATTGTCACCATTACACACCCACACCCATGAGTCAATTATTTCATTTTGCTGTCATACAATGAATGCAGACTCTTGGAAGGTGCCAGACTGTCAGGTTTGAAGTTTACAGAACGGGTTTTGCAGAGACATCAGCAGTACCAGTTCTCCTTGTGCACTTCGATCTTTCTGAATCACTGTGTCTTGACTATAAAACAGCCTCCATTATATCCAGAATCTAGGATAACTTGCCATCTGTTAGGATATTCTGTTTTTTCCCTATCCAAAAGTGTCCCAATTTTATGGCTTTTTATTTCCTTAGTTCGTTTGAATACACTCTCAGGCATCTATTAGATTGAAAGACCTCTAATTGTAGTGCTGCCTTGTGGACTGAGTGGGAAGTAAGTCTGGTTTCTTTTTCTTGCTCCAAGGAGTCCTCTCAAAATTGCCATGGAGAACTATTCCTGTGGGCAGTTTGCATTCTCACTACCTTATCACTGCAGATAAACTTTAAGGATCAGGTCTTCCAGGCTGTTAAATCAGCACATCTCTAAGCTGCTAGTTTCACAGAATAGCCAACTCTTAATTATGCAGCATAATTGCAGTAGTAGAATAACACAAATAAAACCAAGGTTGATACAAAAGGTACATAAATTAGACAGTAAGGATACATTTAGTGTGCTCACCTTTGAAAGGCTAGCAAGTGGATTCCTGTTGAGAACAGGGGCTGCTTTAAGCATGCAGGATGCGGCTGGGTGCCAGCAGGATGAACATTGCTCCATTCAGACATAGTGCCGTGGCCAGGAGTGACGGAGGAAGGCAGGGCCTGGTGAATACACACTGTGGATTCCTTCCAGGAATCACCAAAGAATCCATCCAGGTATCATCAAAACTTGCCTGAAAAATTTAAATTTCATTGAAGATATTAATTCTTCAAGAAAATATGTTGCCTATCCTAATCAAAATAAGGAGATAGTCAATGCTCTGTGGTATTTTAAGTGAGGGGATTGTTGCTGAGAGAGGGGGTGATTTTTCTCTTTTGGCAAATAGAAAAAAAAGCTGGTTTATAAGAGGTACAAATTCTTTGGCTACAATAAACAAATCTTGCCCAGGGCCAGGGAGGCAAAGCTAAGCTAAACTTTCTCCTTCCCACCTCTAGCCATGTCGCTCTGCAGCTGTGCAATTCTCCAGGGATAAACTTGTGGACACACTAGCTAGCTCTCAAACAGAAAGCTTCAGTCTTTGTTTCTGGCAGTGAAAGCAGTGAGAAGCAGCAAGGCAGGAACATAGGTTGTGCTAAATCTTTTGGGATGATCTCTCCCATGAACCTCCTGGGGGTAGGACCAGCGCAGCAGCATTGCTTGCCTGTCACTGCAAGGTACCCTTTCCCAGCTCTGTTGAAAAGAGTAACTGCATTTAAAATGGTCTTGCTTAGTCTGAGAAAATTACGCTGAGTAACAGAAATATCAAGCAGTCTGCTTGTTTTGGGCTCTAGGGTCATGCATTTAGGTACCTACACATAGTGTGATTGAGTGCCATGGCAGCTTACACAGATAGTTCAGCCACAAGCAAGTAAAGACTTGTACAACCAAGAGAAGCCTGTAAAATGCACTGTCTGACGTGCAGAGAGCTAGTATGGATCTACTATGTAATAAGACCAGAGAAAGCAGCCTGAGTAGTAGTAAGTCACCTCGAATTTTCTGTATCTAGGCACAGTTATCAAGATAGTTGCAGTAAACAAACTTACTAGCTGCTGCTGTCCTAATCTTCATGCTACTGTGGTTGAAACTGAGAAGAAACATGAAGCTATGCATGGATACAGTTTTGATGGCACTGATTTCTATAAACATTACAGAATATGAACATCTATACTGATACTGTTGACTTTAGCCACATACAAGTTCTAGTAACAGTGAATACTTTAACGTTGTTGGCTTTGCTCATTCCACCTTGACAAATTATGGATGATATGTTTAATTTCCCATTACTGAACCTGACTGCTCCTTAGATTATGGGAGGACTTTTATTTTCTTTTGCTGTTGGAGAACTGAGGTACATTGTAGGGCTGTGCCCAAATTACATAGGAAAGTATGGCAGAGCAGGTAACTGAATGTGCTTTAGCTGAACCCTATCTCAGTTCTTTCATGCGTATCTTCAACCCTGCATAATTCTTCCTCATATATCAAATTTGTCCAGTTTTCCTTCACGAGAGTAAAGACTCTCTTAATGCCTCAAGGTCTGAAAGATCTCTTCTTTATTCCTTGCTTCATGAAGGTTTGCAGGGAAATAGCACGAGACTATCAACACTGAGATTATGCTGTTGATACATTTCACAAAAGATGCAAACAGTGGTTTCCCTTGTATTTCTGATATCTGAGAGAAATAAACACAGGAATGAATTGTTTCAACGAAGAAGGAGAGAAGTGGTGACAAGAAGAAGAAGCAGGGATTGCTCTTTCCTTCTGTTTGAGGGCTGCTGTACTCTCAGGTGTCAAGCTGAGAAGCAGTGCTCATGTCCTGCAGGGACAGACTGCCTTCATAAGAAGACAGCAACGGCAAAACTTTTTTTATTTAGTCAAAAGATTTTTGTCTTTATGGTTGTATTAGATAGTTATCAGCATCTCTTGACCGAAGCTCTCAAACACACAATCTGAGGTAGTTCTGTTTAACTCAATGCACACATTCTGCCTTATAAGTCAAGGAAGATGAGATAGTAAATATGAAATACCATCTCATACGAGTGTTCCATGGACTTCCTGTTCAGCTTCCAACATACTTCAAAGCTTTGTAGCTGTCTGGTCTCCAGCTGTCCTACAAACAACCTCTTCACCCATGAAGCATGCTGTGGGTAGGGGCAGTTGTTTCACAGGAACCCAGAATACATTGTGTTCTCAGTGTAGGTTCTTGCCTGACTTTACCTCCGGTGGAACAGGAAGAGCTTGAGCTGGACTGTCCTCAGAGCTGTTTGCAAGCTATTCTCAGAAACAATGGCTGATGATTCATCTGGCATCGTCATCAGCAGTCTCCAGGCCTGCCTTTTAACAAACCTTCCCATAGTAAAGAAAGGGGACCTTCCTAGACAGGACCATGTATGTTTTAGTGGTGGATCTACAGAAGAGTAATCTGGTTTTAAGACCTCTTGCAATCAAGTGATTAAATAATGCTTGCCTGAGATCAGACAGTGAGTGAATTTAGCAGCTTTGAGGACCCTTGTTCCAGTATTATGCTCACATAATGTGAGCATGCTGACTCATCCGTGTGTGTGAATATATAAATGCCTGCTTATAGCATGTTTTTACAAGTTTTAGTAATAAGGTAAAATCTGTGAGGCTGCAATACTTTCTATGATAACAAAACACTGTTGTCACCAATATTTTAACTTAAAAATTGTTATAGCTTGAAAATGAAACTGAGTACCTTTCTTCATTCATCCTAGTGACACAGAAGGTCACTGATTTAATGTTCATAATCCTTTAAAGTTATTTCTTTGAGTAAACATTTGCTGGAAGATAGCCTGTCAGGGTGATATCTTTTGCAAATGCCTGATTTAATGCTACCTCAATAAACTTCTTTGGTGAGCCCAAGACAAGACATGGGGTGGCCTACCTAGAGGTGTGCATGCTAGTATAATGACAGCCCAAGTGATATTACAATATCTGAAAATGAAAGACCCCAGAGTAGGGAAGATTGATGGTGTTTACCTTCTGCAGTTGCTAGCAGTGACAGGATAGCAAAGACTGATGAAGACTAAGATACATTAATGAAGGATGCTTGTACTATTCATCAAGAATGTGAGCTGACAGATTAGGTATCATGCTGGCATCTCTGGGAATGAAACGTATCTGGTAAGGAAAGCCTATGTAAGCACATATGGAAGACATCCTCTCAAAAACAAAATTATGGATGTCTGCAACATGAAATACATGAAACATTTATCTAAGGAAGCTAGAACCATGCTAAAAAAATTGCCTACTGTACAAAAAAATATATATATATCTCATAGGGAAAGATTAAGTATGGGTCTGGAAGGGTGAAACAAAGAGAAGTACAAATGAACAAAGCAAATCTTCAGCATGGGGCTGCAGGGAATGCTTGTGGTTGTTAAAGCAGACATGGCTCTGCCAGAAATAAAAACTTCTTTCATTTTTTTTTTTTCCTTTTTTTTTGGGGGGGTGTGTGTGTGTGTTTGGTTGTTTGGTTGTTTTGGGGTTTTTTTGTTTGTTTGTTTGTTTGTGTGTTTGGTTTTTATTTTTTTGTGCATTTTGTGTGTGCTTTTTTACCTTTTTCCTTTTTTTTTTCCCCTAATAACCTTTTAACCAAACTTCAGTTATCGCTATTAGACTGGTAGATATAAATAGTTATCAACGGGGAATATTAAAGCCCTTGAAGCTCAGTTGATTAACAGCATTTAAGGCTGTAGTATGTTATTCTAAAGCAGGGAACTTTAGCTTAAAACCCCTAAATCCTTCAAGTCCTTTTTTCCCCTCTCTTTTTATCTTATTCTCTTACACATCAGTAGATGAAGTTAGTTCTGAGTGTTTAATTATATTTCCTTAAATACCAAAACTGCACCAAAAGGTATTTAAACATTATACATGTTGTACTTCACAGAGTACAACACAGAACTAGCAGGAAAATGTACAGAAAAGTGCCCTTTCTTGGGATGCATCAGCTCACACACCTTCCTGGAAAAGACAAAAGGGCAAAGATAAAAAAACAGCCATGAGAAAAAAAAGCATCAAAAGCATCAACAGCAGAAACCTGCATTGCTGTATTACCTTCCATGTAATCTGAAAATACTTTTTCCAAAATTTGAAAGCATTTTGTAAGAGCAGTCAGAAGCACATTGTTTTTTTTTTCTTTTTCCTTTTCAAAGCAAAGCAAAGTTCCACCCTTGCTGTCTGTCTCTCTTTTTTTCTTCTCTCTTATTAAAAAAAAAAAAAAAATAGTTTTGAGAATTTCATTTTTCTATTCACTGCAGTCCTGGCCAAAGTAAAGCCCTCTTTTACATTGACGTCAAGATCTTTACTGAGATTAGGGTTTCATTTCTCTATTGCAGCAATTAGCTAGGGAATGTATAAAAGGCTTCAGGGAAGCAAGTTAGGACTCCAGAGGGGAAGGCACTTTACACCATAGGCATATAGCAAGAGAGAGGAGGACGAGAGGAGGAAGGCAGGAATACAGAGAGGAGCGGAGGGGGGGGTGGGGGAGGGAAAGAGAGAAGGAGGGAGGAAGGGAGGGAGGAACAGAAAGTTTATGTACATAAACCTTTTTTTTTTTTTTTTAAATGTATTGTTGCACCTGGTAGCTTGCTTTACTGACACAGAATTGAGAGCTCTGTTCAGTGCTTAAATAGCTGAGAAACAATGGGATAGTGCAGGGAAGTTAACAATTAACAGTCTCAGCTTAAATTTTGTGACTGCAGAGAACTGGAAACACAGCTGCCTCTCTCTTCAACAAAATCAGGTCTCCTGGTTAAGGGAAGAATTTTTGTTAACATCTTAGTTTCTGAAAAATAAGCAGCTCCGAGTTGAATGAGTGTGGTGCAGTTATGGTTTTAACCAGCCTGCTCATATTTAACTATCTCTGCTCATTTTAAAGAGAGAAGCTGAGAAAAGGGTAATAAGGCTTTTGAAATATTTTTTACTTTACTTTTTTAAATGAGAGCACAGAGCAAAAAAGGGAGGTGAAGGTATCCAGCTGAAAAGAAGCAGCAAGGAAGATGGGTCTGCTAAGTGTGGATTTATTGATCACGCTTCAGATCTTGCCGGTCTTTTTCTCCAATTGCCTCTTCCTTGCTCTCTATGACTCTGTGATTCTCCTGAAGCACATGGTGCTATTTCTGAGCCGGTCCAAATCTGGGCGCGGTGAGTGGCGGAGGATGCTGACCTCGGAGGGGCTGCGCTGCGTCTGGAACAGTTTCCTCCTGGATGCCTACAAGCAGGTGGGTACACAGGGATGGGGACTGGCAGGCTGGAGTGGGTGAGCTGCCATAAACATCCCCATTGTCAATAGAGGAGGGAAGGAATGACTCTGTGCAGTGCAGGCTGCCTCCTATTTGATGTGAGACATACAAGCTGAAAGGAACAGTACTTTTAAGTCTGGGACTAAGGATTCACCAGATCCAGGAGCTGCTGCCTCTCTGTTCTGCCACTAACAATCTGTGCAGCCATAGCCATTCCACTTATTTTAGCCGTGCCTCAGTTTCCCCACTAGTAAGAATAATGATTTTCATGTTTATAAAGTACTTCAGGATCTTCATATAAGACCAACTGTAAAGTACTCTAGATGTTTTCACAGCTGTTTTGTTGTTTAAAATTGTTTGCCATGTGATACCCTCAGAGAGTACAGAAAGACTGTATCTTCAGTTAGAGCTCTATATAGGTGGATGTCAGCTATGCAACAGACAGAATTGTTTCAATTAGAGTAAAAGAAATGAACCTTTGCCATTACAGTGGCATCTTCTGTTGCTCATATGTTATTTCTTATATTGGAGGAAGCATCCAAGTAATAGTAAAATTGGGCATGAAGTGAAACAGCCTTTTTTCTTCATGAAGCAGTGACAGAGGAGCATGTCAGAGATTAAAAATGAACTTCACTAGCCGAGAGACAGCTGCCTGATGATTTAATCTAATAAAGCCAATAGCAGTTATACAACAGGTACTTTTTTTTTTTTTTTTTTCCTTTTAAGTTTTGTACAGACATTACCCTG